>JAAVTI010000287.1:0-27760 GCA_011947335.1 Phytophthora constricta
TGTCGAGCAATTCATCGACGAGACAGCAGGAGAGCAGTAATGCATCAGAAAAATTTGCAATTTGTATACAAGCATAGATGGGCTCATGCTGTCGATAAGGTTATTTCTGCTTGTATGGAATTTGGGGTGTCCGTATGCACAAATGCTATACAGTAGCCAGCTTGTCGAACCGGCCGCTTGCCGTCTTTCCACTCAGTTTCTCGCGAGGAAAGCTTTCGTCAGCGACGAGCGTAGCCGCCATGGCATCCGACTTGGCTAGAATTCCGCTGCGGGGCAGCACAAAGGGTCGGTCGCCCAGCGCCTGTCGGAGATGCGCCAGGTCCTCTTCCTCGGTGAAGTTTCGACGTCGACCTTCAGCCATCTTGTACAGTAGAATGAATGGGGGTTAAGTGACCTTCCAAATGGCCCGCTGTAGAATGAATGGCGCGCGCACTGCTAAAGTTAGTGTATTGCACATAATAATTATGAGGATTGTATTCTTCACAATCGCTACTTCTGTGGAGCAGAAATCGCACTTGGCGTCCATCGCCCTGTTTCTGCTCTGCATGGGGCTTTTGTGCAGATAATGTGAAGGCGAAGTCATTTGCGAAACGTCTCTATTAAGTTATACAGTAACTACAAGTGCATCACCGATGCACGCATAATCAATTCCTCCACAACCACATCCTCTCACTAGCTGCAAACCTTGCTACTCTCACTAGCTATGACGTTGAAGAAGATTCCCGTGTGCCGACAACAATTCTCGATGGTGCGCTTGCCACATAATTCAGCCCAAATCTCCTTGCACCATTCCATCGCCTGGAGCTGATTGACAGCGTACGCGTCCTCGCCGATGGGCTCCTTCCGCTTCAGTTTCTCGTAAACCCATCTGAGCTGTTTTTTCTTGTACGCTTTCTTGAATGCTGCGATGATACCGGCGTCCATCGGCTGTATCCCGCGCAAATTGAAATGGCTGGCTCACCGCTTCCGTCCTAGAACTTAATAATACCAAAATATAAGATTTGGGCAGGAATCGTTTTTACACGCTACCGGACTAAGGAGCGCAATCTGTATAACTTCGAAACAATTCCAATGTACATCACAGCACGGTGCGTCACACGCCGACTCGGCGACATGACGCTGCTCACCCACGAGGGCTTAAGGCCGAGCATGAGTTCGCCAAGAGCGGCGCCGTGTCCAATGACGCGATGCGCTCTGTGATTTTTTGGGTAACGGTAGGTGATTGTCTCAGGGCCAAGTCGCCTTGTGATTGGCTCAGTTTTAATGCCTGGGTGACCAGGCGAATGTGTGACATGAAAGATATGGAAGGATGGAAGTGACGGTTGAGAAGTTGTGGCTGTGGATTATGGAGTCGAGTATGGTCTTAGACCTGGAAGTGTAATATCCTGGAAGTGTACACCCAGAGGTATAAAATACGCTCGGTCCAGGTCACCCTCGTCCTGAAGCGGGTTGCCCTATGCATGGCACTCAAACGCCTGCCTTGAATGTATCAGGCAGTGCGTCCCGCCTGACAAGACTCCCCAAACCGACTAAATCAACCTAAGAATTCCTGATCCAGACATTATTTCTTGGATTACTCCTGGATATCCAGGGTCTGACATCAGAAACCCTGGACCAGGACATATATCCCTGGATCAACACATATAAACCTTGAACTAGCCATCAAGAACCCCAGTCTAAGACTAAAACCCAGATGAGACACTCATGTGTTCTCAGCCAAGAATATTTATCCTGAACGTGACATATCCTATCAAGAATTCCTAGATCTGGATGTGGAAAACCTCTGGTTCTGGAATATTTCTGGATCAGACATCAAAACTCCCTGGTCCTGGACTGTAAGCTCGGACTTCAGGTCGAGAGGTGTGTGCCAACAGTGCCACACAGTTTCCTTTCCTGGATTATGGATAGTAACTATGGGAAAAGTCATCAAGAGGATTAAGAGCCTTGGTCCAGGATTCCTGGATTCAATCGTGAAGGGTCGGCCGAGATCTTTCCATATTTCAGTGAGGGGTCGCCGTTGCCCAATGAGGGTGTACCCAGATTCGGCCCTATACTGAAAGTAAGTTTAAGTCAACGAAGTCAATTGAAGTGGTCCACACTAGAGAACACCAAAGAACACCAGAGAACATGCAAGAAGAGATAGTGTAAAACTAAACAGAGTTCAATTTTCCCTGTAACACACAAGTCGCTTTGTCAAGCCTGCCACCAATTGAGTAGGTGGATTAAGGTTCTTCTTCGCTGTGAAGCTCGGATCGTCTGTTGACTCCAACCGTTTCAAGTCGCAGTTGGGTTGGGCTCTAGGACGTAAAGTCTTGGGTCAAGCCCCTCTCATTCCATATACTAGTTGGATTGGGGCTTGCTCCGATTCATTTCATATTCCTGTGCCTCGGACTGTCTGGATCAGCAGTCGGCAGCCAAGGCCGTGACCGAAGACTGTACAAGTGACGCGAAGAACTAAGTGGTGATCTCGTTTGTGTATTGTCTCCCAAGGGAGTGGTGCGCGTTTTGCATTGTGGGCGTCTTGGATCAAGCCAGTTATCCAGGACCAGAGCCCCGATTGACACTGGTAGCCCGATCCTCGGCTAATAAGAACAAGGAACTACATATTTGTGACGTGGAACTCTGCTATCTGTTTACTGCTATTTTTACTATTGTGTGGAGCGTGCGTGAGCTTCTTGATCCTGGAATTACGCGTCTGATCCTGGAATATCCTGAATATATCCTGGACCTGGACGCTGATCCTGAACGAAGGAGTCTCGACCAAGTCGCTCAAGCTTCTCAAGTCTGTGGACGGTGCCCTGAGGTTAATCGGACCTTCAGGGATTGCACTAGGTACACGCCAGCCTGGACTAGTTGTCCTGGACCAAAGGTTTCTGGTCTGGGTATATCTGGTCCAGGAGTATCTGAATAAGGGCCGCTATCACCTTGGACAAAAAGGTTCACCACCTCGTCTCACCAAGCTTCTTGGGAGAGGCTCTCAGTATCCTGTTTCACATGTTGGACCTGCTTGGTCTTGACTTGATCATTCTGGACCAGAGAATTGACTCGGTTCAGCTCTGCTTCGGCCATAGCTGCACGCATGGCCTGGGCCTGAGCCTCTAGCCTCGAACTCATTTCTGCCTCCTTGAGCTGTAATTGTGCTGTATACATTCGACGCAACTCCATTTGCTGATTCTGGATAACATCCACAGCTACTTGAGCCGACCCAGTTGATCCTGCTCCAGAATGTCTGGACGTGGATTGGCGGCTTCGACCAGAACGAGTGGATGAAGCATAATGTCTAGATCTGGATGACTGCGTCCTTGAACGTCGATCACTGTACATGCTAGCACTCTCATACGCTGGACTTGGTCCTTGTCTTAGAGTATCAATTCTTGATTCAGACTCATGCTCCATCGGATGATCTTCATCCACACCTTGAGGGGCCTGGGGCATCACTTCTTCCTGAACGACCAGAATCCCTCCGCCACTAGTAGTCGGGCCTGGAGTTCCTCGATACTGGGCCATCATAACCATCGCCCCTTGTCCAGAATGAGGCATATGCGCAGCGGCACTATGTCCACCTGACATCATGGACGAGGAAGAGCTGCCATCGGAAGTAGTAACTGGTGGGTCTGACTCAGGCGTCGAACCTCCAACTGATGGTCCTGCCAAACTCGAAGACCAGGAATCTGAAATCCTGGAATCTAAAGATGGGAGTGACTCCAGTGGCGCTGCCTTCTTCAAGCGTTTTGGTTCAGGATCTTCGGCTTCACTTCCGCTGACACTACTGGTCCTGATGCCTGTTAGCTTCAGTTTAAAAATAAGTTCTCGACCAAGCACCTGGACATCCTTGTCCGTCATCAGAATGTCTCCTTCGCCATCCTCTTCGTGGTACTCAAACGTCGGAATGTGTTCCAACTCTGGATCAAGATCTTGGGGAATCTCGGTTGCTTGAAACGAGATTCGCTTGGGTAATATTCCGCCATTCGATCATCTCCACGACCAAGTATCGTTGTAGTTCCTCAGCGAGACCGTAAACTAGGTCATCCTGGATCCGAGATATTGGGCTCTGTTCCCATCCAGAAATCACATTCATGATTTCAAAACCAGCATTCAGAGTAGAGTCTGGATCACAGCTACCACTTCACGTGTAGTGAGACTGGACAGCTGGACCTCGACTGCAAGCAGATCCGCCATGAGTGGGATAGATCGTCGTGTTATCCCGATCCAGTAAATCCACTTGTCATTCAGAGTGCCTAGAGACATAACTCGTTCCAAATAGGTGTTGGTCTCTACCGCTGCCCTGACGCAAGCAGAGCAGTTTGGAGCCCCTCGCCAAGCATAGACAACTTTTCGGGCTAAGACACGACGACTTGGTAATCTCAGCCAGCGGTCCAACTGAGCGTGGACAAACTTAGACATGTCGCTGGTGGCCTTCGTAATGGGTCGAATAGGTTCATGTTCCTAAAGCTCCGAGTCACCACGCACAGCGAGGGTTCTACCCGAGGATGACTCCTTGGGCACAACTTTGCGAGATGATACTACAGCTAATGACGTCGCAACTCCTGGTTCAGAGTGTGAACCGTTCTGATCCAGGTCTCCCAGGTCTTGATCTTCCTGGACCGGGGCTAGCTGTCGACCAGGTTCGGGCTCCTTGGACTCGAAATCCAGGGCCTTGGAGACTGGGACCACCAGCGCTGATTCAGGTTCCTGGGTATCCGCACTTGCGTCACTGCTCACGTTCTGTTTCGGGGCGTCATCGCCACCTTCGACTTGCGTCGTCCCTGGCCCTGAACTCTCCGTCTTGGACTCGGCGTTCTTAGGCACAATTTGTTGTTCCTCGACGGCCGGTTCTTCAACTGGCTGGTTCTGGACCAGAGACGATTTCTTGGGCTTTGCGACGCCCCACGTCCTGAAGACCTCGTTCCTCAGGCGCTTTCCCTTGGACACGTAGGCTCTCCGGCGCCTTAGCCTCCTTCTCTCTCTCCTTGCGCGTGCTCTTCTTCCCCGGCATTATTCCGGTCAGAAAAAGCTTCGACACAATACACTCTTCTTCGATCAAATCGGTGAAATCAAGCCCTGAGATCCGGGCACGCGCAGCAGTTGAGACGAGGTGGTGAACCTTTTTGTCCAAGGTGATAGCGGCCCTTATTCAGATACTCCTGGACCAGATATACCCAGACCAGAAACCTCTGATCCAGGACAACTAGTCCAGGCTGGCGTGTACCTAGTGCAATCCCTGAAGGTCCGATTAGCCTCAGGTCCGATTAGCCTCAGGGATTGCACTAGATACAAGGTCCGATTAGCCTCAGGTCCGATTAGCCTCAGGGATTGCACTAGATACAAGCCAGCCTGGACTAGTTGTCCTGGACCAGAGGTTTCTGGTCTGGGTATATCTGGTCCAGGAGTATCTGAATAAGGGCCGCTATCACCTTGACAAAAGTTCACCACCTCGTCTCATCGGCTAAAGCGAGCTGAGAATGATAGTACGGGTTAACGGCAAGACCGCTTTCCATACTTTGGTTTCTACGATCAAAATGGTAGAAATCGGGTTATACTGTCTCTGCATGCGTAGTAGTGTTGGATGCGCGCGTCAGTATTCCGAATGCTCGCAATATTCGGATCAGCTCCGAATAGTTCCAAAATAGTTCGGAATGCTCGCAATTCCCCTTCAGTAAGATCATAGCAGAACTCGCGCCAGCGCAGACACCTTCAGCCGATAACATGAACTCCAACCAGTCATCGTCCCCATCGGGATTTTTAGCTACGTCACGTTCTTCGGGTGCGTCGACGCAGTCTACACCGCTTCAGCTGACTCAGCCTTCCGTTCCGGCGACGCCGACACCGGCATCAGCGACTATGACAACTGCTGCGCCATACTCACCGGAGGCAACACAGCAGGGCACGTCGCTAGGTCGACGGAGTCGATCTTCAGCACCGCCATCGTCACCGGGTGCTGCATCTTCACCCTCGTCCGGCGAACTCCTCGATCTCAACCATCACCGCGTAGTATGCGGGGGTCACCAACGCCAGCAAGGTCGCCAAGTCGGCACCAAAGATTGGGCACTCCTGGTGTGGGCTCTTTGCCTCAACAAGACCGTGAAGCAGGAGCCGTGCCTATTGCTGTCGTGTCGCCCCGTCCTATGTCGAAAGGCGGGCGGAAGTACGGACCGATATGGCAGCACTTTAAGAGACTTGACGGGCGATCACACCCCAAGGTAGAGTGCAACCACTGCCATGTTATCCTCAATAGCGCGACACCCCAACGGAACATGGTTCCACATGCACTTGCATGTACTGGAGTATTGCCGATGGACAAACATTTCCTACGAAACACGTATCACATACCAGTGCTCGGAGAACCGCCGCCAGCACCGCTACCACCGCAACACGTCGCCCATGGCAGTGATGCAGGTAACGACGAGAATGGCGGCCCATTTGGCCAAGCGGAGTTTGAGTTATTGGTGGCGCAAGTATTTTTATGCTGTGCGCTGCCTTTTGCTCTAGTCGATGCCGCCATCTTCCGCAAACTAATCGCAATGGTACCACCGCAATTTAAGCTGCCGTCTAGAGCCAAACTTGCAGGACAGCTTCTAGTGAAGGTCAAAGAGGAGAGGAAAGCGCAAGTGATCTCAACAATTCAACGACAAGGAACGGTGTCTATTGTTACGGACGGCTGGACCGACGTAAACGGACGTAGCATTGTGAACTTTATGGTGGTGGCGCCCGGCATGCCATCCATATTCTGGTCATCGATCTCTACAGGAACAGAGAGACACACGGCAGAGTTCATGACGAGAGAGTTAGAGCGCGTGATTAATGAAGCTCAAACCGAGACTACTGCTGTTGTTGCCGGCGTATTGACTGATAACGCGAAGAACATGTCGAACGCGTGGGACTTGCTTGAGGAAAGACTACCAGTATTTGGTGGAGGTTGCGCTGCGCATGTTCTCAACCTGCTAATGGAGGACACTTTCAAGAAGATAGATTTGGTCAATTTGGTGAAGGACCATGCACTTGATATTGTGCACTTCGTACGAGATCACCTCGCCCACTTGGATCAGTTTCGCAGCCTTCAGCGTACGCTGATTCCGGCGAATGAAACGCGACGTGCACTTGTGCTTCCCGTTGCAACGCGATGGTACACGGCGCATGCATGCCTCCGAAGTGTACTCAATAATCGTGAAATTCTGGAGGATCTTTTCCAGTCATCCCGTTACGTCCCATTGCGGTAACGATACAATACCCCTCCTGCTGTTCTTGCTAAACTAGAAACAGTGAGATACACAGTCGGGTCCCAAGCTTTTTGGCAAAACCTCGCGTACGCCGTTGCTATGCTTGACCCGATAATTGAGGCGCTTCGTGAACTAGAATCTGATAATGTTCCGACGTCTCGCGTTTACGCGCGATTCAAGTGGCTACGAGAAGGATACGCCAGCTCCCCCAATGACTGATGGTGAGGTCATGTTTGTTTGGTGATTTGGTTGGGGCGAGCGAGGACAGCCGCGGGCGCGTTTCACGCACCGTCTGAAAACGTGTTCGCCGCGCGCTTGAAAAGCTGGTCAATGTGCGTTGGGAAATGGTTCACACGGATGCAACTGGATTAGCATATCTACTCGATCCCAACACGGACCCCGCAGGTTTTATTGATACAGACGAAGCCGATAGTATCGATCAAGCCTGCAAGTTTGCGAGAAGAACAGAAATGCTACAGAGGCTTGGCATAACGCATGAGCAGCTAAATGGCTGGCTGTATGCTTTTGCAAACGACAAAAACACTGGACGGCCGCCGACAAGTTGAAAAGCGCTGGTGTTTCCCCGCGGCATTGGTGGGAGTCCCATCGAAGCAAGAACGAGGCGCATGAGTCCCTCTTCCATCTTTCCGACCTTGTCTTCTGACGAGGCGTATGAGTCCCTCTTCCATCTTGCCGACCTGGTCTTCAGCTCCTACATATTCAGCTTCAAGCGAGCGGGCTTGGAGCATTTTCGACTACATGCACACGAAAAAGCGGAACCGACTGTCAGCAACGAAGGTCGAGATGTTAGCATACGTCTACATTAACGCGGACCTTAACGAGCAGCAAGCTAGAACTCGCTCGTCCCCAGACGCACCCGGAAGCCGATGAACAGGACATCGAGGTCAGCAACGACGAAGACACACTTCTTTTGTGAATCGCGCTGGTATCGCGAGCACTAAGTCCGAATGTAGCCATAACCCTTTCCGAGCACTCTCGAATGATCGGAACAGATCCGATCATTGCGAGCATAATTGCGCGCAAGCTGAACATGATTCTATATATATGTTGGCGGCGATAGCCAGCTATCGCCCTCGAAAGCTGTCCGATTTTGGGGTTTATTTTGGGTTTTTGGCTGTTCACTTTCAGGCTGTCGCGCTGTCCATTTCAAAACCCTAAACCCAAAACAAGGAGTCACGGTAGTTTTTAGACCAAAATAACGACTGGATTTTTGTTTCAGGCTACCGTATGAACGAACCACCAGCCGCAGTTTGCGACGAAACCTCACGCACACTGGGGCCCTGCTCCAGCGAAAGGTACACTCGTGGCGCCTGCAGTGCACTAAAAGTTACCCGTTCTACATGAAAACGGCGCAGCGGGGGCTGGACCGGCTGAGACTCGGCGTCGACGGCGACGCACTGCTTGGACCAACTTTGTGGTGCCCACGTGCTCCCGTTGGTAGCATAACTGCTCGCCGATTGCGGTGCTCCAGCGCGCGATCAAAGCTTCGCAGCGGATATCGCGTACAAGGAACGGATATCGCGTACAGGATTAAATATTTGTGAGCAACTGAGCGCTTAGTGCACAGATGATCGAGCGTATAAAGGTGAAAGCTGGTCGTCGCTACTGGAAGTTGATACATGTTTTGCCATTGTCTGAAGAGGAAAGGAGAAGTATTGTCAAGAAGTTCATCTTTAAAAATCGTGAGAACAGCTACTAGGAAATTGGTTTGCCCTCGGGGAAGCTAACTACACGAATCCATCTTTTGAAATTTAGCAGAATGCCATTGTGGATGTACCTATGAGTGCCAGCCCCATTTCCTCAAAACCTTTCTTATATGCTTACTTTGAGTAGTAAGGGAAGGTTTCGACATACATGATGTGTTTGAGAGCTGGCTAGGCGCAGACAGTGTGGCTCAGCTACTGGAGTAAGTGCTTCGTAGCATGGAAATGGGATATACTCCAGATCAACCCTCGACGGACGATGACATTCAATTCCTGATCGAATGCGATGGCGAAAACGGTGGCCAACATGTTGTTGCACCAACTCCATCCATCGCAAGCTCCACCTCGCTCCTAAAAGTGTCGGGCACGGTTGACCCACAAATTTCCGGGTGTAGACGCTCGCTGCGTCGTAATTTACGACGCAGCGAGTGTCTACGCCCGGAATTGCAACTCGTAATGATAGCTGAGTTCGGATCGAACTTGCTCGTGCTGCGGTTGAAGCTGCCGTGCGCGACACCATCTACGCGGCGCGTGTTCTTGATTTTCGTTCGCGTGAAGACATCGACAATTCACCACACTTTGGTTCGAGTGAAATGAAGAGTGTTCACGGAAGAAATTGTTTGTGAAAAAGGTGCGCACTGATGGAAGCAGAGCTCAGGCAACATCAGATGGAGCAACAACATTAACAGATTCGTATTCGCTCACTAAAGGTGCTACTCACGGCATGGGTTTCCTGGAAGCAGCACAGCACAAACTAAAGTGTTTCCCTATTGAACCCGTGGGAGGTACACATGATTCTCTTGGCAAAATTGGGAGCATACAGGATTACTTAACTGGCGGGCGCATCGTTGTACCGCTCGGTGAACTGCTTGGTCAAGTGCTATGCTTACTGTATGTAAGTCGGCACGGTTTACTACTAAATAAGCTGCGTTTTACACTCAACGCGGTAGTGGCCGAGTTGCGGGGCATAAATCACTTACGAGAGCCTAGTCGTGACGACGAGGAAACATGGTTTGAACGGCATCCAGGAAAGTCAAGCCTAGAACCATAACACTAAACAGCTTTCTCAGAGGATGTGTGGCGAGCCTTGCTGCGTGCGCTACGCACACTGAGTGTGCTTTTGTACAGGAGGTTGTAGTATTACCAATGTGCAAATACATTCTGCGTGATGTCATTTGGTAGCGCTACATCGGCTCTGAACGTGTGGAACAACAATATCACCAGTGGCTCATCCGATTGTTCGTACACACCCGGAAATTCGGTGGTATTTAAAACGGTGCTACCAGTGGAACGCGCTGGGTCAAGTCCTTGTGAACTTACCTAAGTTTCAAAACTTTACACAGCCAACTATAAATCGGAACTTTTTGGCTATTGGAAAGTCCTCACTGATGATGGTCCACTACTCAACTATGGTGCCGCAACCAGCGTGTCAGATCCCCCGTCTTTATGATGACTTTCAACAGCGTAAGGGAATACGGCAAGAGCGTTGAAGATTGGCATCACAGCGCTCACCCATCAACTAAATCTTTCGCAACCATCGTGCAATTGGCAAAGCGCTTTACGCACGAGTTTTGTTTGTCATACCAACGCTCGCTTTCACAATTTGCGCAGCAGCCTTACGACTTGAAGCAGCTCTCTTTGGACGGGTTCCTGTTCGTGGAAAATTTGCCGCACGTGCAGAGTGTAGGCAGCTCGGCTGGTGGATCATCATCTTCTATGTTATCAGTAACACCATCTATGGGATCGGTTTTCGGTTATTTGACTGTAGGTGGCATGCCTAGCATGGAGTCTACAGCCTCAACTGCCTTACTTGGCGCATTATACAACTTTCCACCTCAAGTAAGTTCATTAAACATGGATCAGCAATTACAGCAGCGAAGGACAAGGATGCACCCAGGAACTACTTCTTTTTCTATCAGCGGTGGGTTTGGATTCACTTTCCGTGGGTCGCACTTGGGCGCGAAATTATTGTACGAGATCCAATTGTACCGAATTCAAATCTTTAGAATGCAAGCAATGCCAAAAGCGGTGGCACCAACATTGTTCGGGTGCTTCCGTCATCAATCTCGCATATGGCTTCAACGAATTCCCTCCTTCCTCTTAGTTCCTCGCGTGGACGCTCTGGTGACGGTAGTGAAGAAGAAGTTCGACAAAAGGATGGTTGCGATGATATTGCTTCCAAGTCAACGACATTTAAGCCTGCACAATCTTTAGCGCAGGAGTTGATTCCTATTCAGCTTCTTCACGAACTTTAACATATCAACACCTCCAATGACATCCTGCACCAATACTGGATGTGACCGAACGAGATCGACCCCGATTGCAAAATCAGAGCGTCTTTTTATTCCTGCGCTACGAGAGACTCACTCGTTCAATGCTCGGAAGATTCATCCTCGTGCATTTGGTGACAGTGTCGAGGTTTAAGTGTCGACAGTAATGTTAAAATCTAAGCGCAGTAGTATTGACGTGGAGTGCCAAAGTGCCGGAGCTCAACAGCGAGAGGTTCGTGGTTTAGGATTTGGCGATGGACGCATACGTGGCAACTGTACGCATGTTGGTGTACAATGCAGTCGATGGGACGTTGCTGCACTCGTTAAAGGGTCATAAAGGTATGGTGTACACTGTGGTTTTATCTCATGACGACTACAATATTGGCGTTGGGTCTGTTGAATGTCAATGTGAAGCTGCGTGACAAGTTGGGTGCCGAGAAGCGACTTATTGAGCGTTCAAATGCACCGGTGTGGGTGTTAGCCTGGAGCTCGGCATAAGGAGATGGTCCTTCAGATGTTCTTGCAGTAGGTTGTTGGAACCGCACACTTTCTATCAATGCAAAAAGTGGTATGCAGGCCAAAGCACGCTGGCTCGTGTTGAAACCCAGCCAGCTGCGTAACCTACTTCAAGTTTGCAGAGCGCTTCGTCTTCCTATAAGTGATTGATGTTGTTTATGCTGATAAACATTTTGTCTGTGGAGGGACATGCTTCACCATTAAGAAATTAACCACACCACTAAAAAAATAACCACACCACCAAGAAGTTAGCCATCACCACTAAGGATCGCAACCCAAAAACGTCAACCAAACATTTTGCCACACCATACAAGAATTAGCTGCAACAACCAAAAATAGAACTCTCCACACAAGAAAACGACACGGGCGCCGAGTGCACGGGTTGACCCACTCAGGACCTGCTCTGGGCTTTAACGGCACAACGTGACCAGTCGTTCACACATCGACAGAGCGACGAGTGCACACAAGAGCTGAGGTACGTCTGTAGTCCGGGCTAACATCCCAGGAATTTCACTGACAAGACGTGTGCTGCAAGCTTGGCTAGAATGTCATCGATTCAGGAGTACGAATTCGTACTCTATTTATTTAAAAGCCAAGCACACGTGTTGTGACGTGCTAGGTTAAACAACTACAGCATATCTGATTGACGACATGGCAACAACATTATCTGCTTATACTTTATTTTGTTGAGCTGTATAGCAGCGGTGGCGTCGTAGTTGAACGACCATGATCTGGACTAGTTGCGCGGTGAACCAGAACGATGATCTTCAGAAACATCTAAGACAGGGAAGGACAATGGCAGTTATACGTTTCTAGCCGCTCTCGACTCACGCACATGCAACACTTTCAATCAACCGACCTCCAGTAACGCCAACCCGGAAGACGGACCAATCATGTTCTCCAAGAATGGCTGAAGCATCGACACCACAACCATTTTGAATAGTGCTGTGAGAAAAGCACTACAAGCGCTACGTATGATTAATTTCACGAGCTGTGTCTGCTGCTCAACATGATTAGTGTATAGGTTCGTAGTGCTTCTCTGATACCAATGATTTTTAAGCGATGCACATGATACTTCTTGCAAATGTTCTGTAGTATGTCAACGTGCGCAAGGTTGCGAACCAACCACTGCCCTGTGTATTAATCCGCATTATCAAATATGCAGCGTTCCTAACTCTGATATCGTTTGCTTTTCCCGGCAGCGTGTAAGAGGAGCACCTATCACCACCTTACCGCTTGGCTGGTCACATACTGCTTGTTGCTGGCAGTCTGCTAGTATTATTGGAACTCTCGATTGCAGGACTATATCCACGTTTCAATGTGTGGACTTTGGCATGCTTGGAATTATTGGCGAGCGCGCTTGCGCACTTGCTGGAGCGATTCACGAGCTCTGACCGTGAGACGACGACTCCTTCCAGTTCGTCGTGGTACATCGTGAACATTTCTCCGAGGAAGGATCTCTTCGTTGGCGTTACTTGGCGAGGATTGTGCGGGAAGTACTCGACCATCAGCTGCAACTTCTGGTAAAGCACAAGCGGAACTGCATTCACCGATGTTTACGCTTTCGTTGACGAGAGGCTGGTTGCTTCTAAACTCCACAGCCAATTGGTTGATCGTTGCGTGGTACCGACGAACACCTTGGTCCGCATCGCCGCTGCTAGAATCACTTGATGAGCTTGAATCTTCTCCCCAGTCCGTGTCAAGGGCGGTTGAGTGATCCCGCCCACCATCTACGCTAGTTATTATTTGCTCATCGTCCATAACATCACCGGAAACGCTGCTGACAGGAACATCGATTTCATCTGCTGCTGAATGGTGGAGGTATTTAGCTGTCGTTTCCTGGGATCTGCCACCACGACTGGATCGCCGAGAACGGCGGATATTTGGGACAAATCGCCGAACACGTGATTGAAGTCCAGGGCATCGAATTCCAGCATCTACCGTAGCTGCGATCACATGAACACACATGTTATGCTTGAGGTAGTACATGCACCGACATGATAGACTATCTGTGTCGACACCCCATCCCCCAGGCGGCATATTCTGCATCTGCATTCTTCGCGCATTAAGGGACTTAATCGACTTCACACGCTCGCGCTTATCCTCAGCAGTCGGTGGAAGTGGACGCTGCACGACTCGGTACGGAACGACGGATGATGATCCCATTCGAGGAAGTCGCAACGTCGTTAGACAATTGTGCGCCACTAGTGTCTTGTAAAGTTCGTTCAGACGCTTCGACACTTCTGTCGTGTATGAGAACACGTGAGGTTCTGCCAAGAATGCTGCGCGTGCGGCATCCATAGACTGCATCATTTCCAGCTGAGTGGCCTTCGAATTGGCGCAGTTAATCTTGAACGTGCGGTGGTATTGCTCTAACGGGTTGTTGGTGGCAGCACATCCAGCAGGTGTGTGGAATGCTTGCCACCACGAGAACATGGCGTGTTTAATCCACATTTTGCTGATGTGGTTAGTGAGCTTTCTTGCTGCCGATCGTCGCGGCAAACGTTTCCATTTGTCAAGAAGTTGCTGCTTGCAGCCTTCATAGCCACGTTTACTAGAGAAGTGAAGGTCATACAAGTCAGCAAATATTGCCTGAATGTGCTCGCAATCCACACCGTTAGCTTTCGCTCTCTTCAGCACATTTTGGATTACATGAAACCAACACATGAGAATGGTGGCATTAGGAAGTTCTTCGCTGCAAGCGTTGAATTGCGCTTGATCGGCATCCATCATCACGAAGTCAGGCGCAAACGGCACGTTGAACTGTTCCTTCAGCATGTAATCCAGCTTTTCAAGCACCAGGCAACGTTTGGTTTCTTTCGTTGGGAAGTGCAGAAGTACACTACCGGGAAAAAGTGGCCACATTTGTCCGACATACCAATCACGAAGACGGGGTAACGTTGCTGGTTGACCTTGAACGTGCTATCAAGGTGTATGATTGTCGTCAAGTTTGTATCAAGCTGCACGACAACATACGCTTCTAGTAGTTGAAAGGAGGTGAGACCCACATGAAATGGATGCAATTCACTCCCGTCACCAAGATCAGCAACGTTGGTGCCATCATCGTCACGTACGTCGCACAGCACCACACAATCCGTTGGGTTTTCAGCAGACAGCCCAACCTCCTCAACCAGGCGTTGATTACAGTATTCAACCACTTCTGGAAACGAATCAGCACGATTTGACCGTCTCCAACGTCGCACAAAGTTCTCTACCATCTTTCGAGCAGGAGCGGGTCCTTCCATTGCGTTGTCATTAATTTGGCAACAAGTACACCGAACAAACGCATGGGCTTCGCATCAGGAATGACAGAGAGTTGGTTTGAGAGAAACGCTTCCATCTCCGGGGTCAACTTAGCTTCACTCGTTGTATGTGTGCTAGCATCCTGCGTCGTCACATGGCAGCCTTGTTGGTAAACGACGATAGTGTCATTTTCTTCGCATATGTTGAGCTTGTACCGACAGAAGCATATATCATCCACCTGCGCGCATGACTTCGATCGACAGTCTGCGTAAGCAGACCGCATCTTGTGTGTGCGCACTGCTAGCGTATATTCCTTGGTTTTGTTGTGGTCGATAGTACAGTTTACGATGCTGCTTTTCGTTCGGGCTCGCGGGATTGACAGTAGGCGTGAAGGCAGTTCCTCGGCGCTTTTCAGCATTTGCCAGAGCTTAACCCAGCTTTCCTCATCAATGTCGTCCTTGGGAGGAATGGGCGTGATGGCTGCAGCGATCCTCTCCGTTTCCCAGTGCTTTGTAAAATGATGATCTACCAACAGCGAGTGTCGGCGGCAACTTCAACGCTCTGCTAAATACTAGGTTTTTGTATACTTGATCCCGTGGCAACATTGCACTAGCTATTGCTCTAGTCAAAAGGAAACGGGTCGGCGAATTTGAACCCGAACCCGTGACGGCATTGCAACCTCTTTGTGGTCGTAGAAAACTCTTAGTGGTGTTGGTAAACTCTTGGTTGTGCAGCTAATTCTTGTGTGGTGTGGCAAAATGTTTGGTTGACGTTTTTGGGTTGCGATTCTTAGTGGTGATGGCTAACTTCTTGGTGGTGTGGTTATTTTTTTAGTGGTGTGGTTAATTTCTTGATGGTAAATCCGGTACTCTTTGTCTGTGCAGCAAGGGCTACCATTTGCTCGTTGGCGGAACGAACCGCAAGGTTGGACTTACACGAATGATTTTAACTTGCTTGTAGCTCAAGGCACAACTCAGCATAAGGTTATTGGACGGTAGGTGACGTTGTGTGGTGTGCATTACTTTGTGCAGAATATGCGAACAAGAGAGCTGGGTATGGGCGATTAAAGCACGACCAAAGACACATGTTGTAGCAGTAGGTTGCGAGGACGGCTCTCTGCCGATACTTTGAGTTGTATTCGGCCCTGTACACAGCATCTATCAGGAGCGTTATGCCAACCGCAGCTTTATCGGATGTTATCGTGCAGCCCTTGATGACGGACCAAAAATTCCAATTAAAGACATGAGACTGTGTCAAAAATCACAGTGTATATCGCGACCGTCTGGCAGTTCAGGTATCGGACCGCATTATAATTTACAACTCGTGGGTATTGGTGGCAACGGAGACTCGGGCAGGGCAACTAATCAAATGCACTATCGCGTCAAATAGCGCATTACGAAAGAGCTTGTTGGTTGTCACAAGCTTGAACTTCATATTGTGGCAGAAGCAAAAGCTGCAGCAGGATGATTTTTCAGGACGAATGGAACGCTAGAGGTTAATGGAACCGCTCACCGCTATATCAGGGTGACAGGTGGTGCTCCAGGGCGCGAAGCCCTGCTAGTTGGACTGAAAGATGGGTCTGTGTCGCAGATTTTCATCAACAACCATCTTCTCATTCGGCAAAGCAGTTCTATTCCTATCTCGACATTAGTGCTAAGTACGTTCTCACCTCGTTCGATCCTGTTATGCTTTGTGTAGATTAACGAGCTAACAGCTACGGTTTGGGTTGTGCCGGATCTCGAGAGAAGCTTACTGTAGTGAAAGATGCGCACAGGTGCCCCGTGTACGATATGGCATCAAACAATTTCTTTTCGAGGAAGGTGCAAAACCCAGCGTGGCCTGGAACACAGAATGTGAGGGCATGCTTTGTTCCGGGGGCAACGGCCCACTTAAAATTCGAGCGGGTCAGTTCCCAGGTCATACACAGCGCATGCAGGGCTCCGTCGTGGGCTCAAAGGTATTATCTCTCTCAGCGTGCCAAGTTTGCAACAATTCACTTGCCTCAGCGCCGCGTGTCTGTCGACCATACCCGACGATCGTGAGTTGTGTCAACGAATGCATGTGCCAGTGAAGCGAAGGGATTTGCGCTCGACCAAGTGTTCGATGGCCCAGTTTTTTTTTATAGGATCGTGATTTGAGATAGTTAAATGGATGACCGACACATGCTGCTATCAATCAAGAGGTGTACGAAAAAATGGGGTCCCAGCACTGCCTTCAGCACTGCTGAGTGACTATCATGCCACGGTATACGCCAACAGACAGGTAAATACTGCTTTAGGAGCTGAAAGGCTGACAGAAATGCTCAACTTATCATCATGATCATGACTCCCGACACTGACCGTCTGTCATCGAGGTTGCTGCCCCAATCGGCGTCCGAGAACGCTTCGACCGTAAACCGTTCCGTTCCGCCTTCGTAGACCAGACCGTACTGGCGCGTCGTCTTCAGGCAGCGTAACACACGTACTGCAGCAGTCCAATGCTGCTGTCCGGGGTTCTCCAGAAAACGTGATAGCTGCGTAACCACGTACGCAATGTCCGGGCGGGTACACGTTGTGATGTACAGAAGACATCCAATCAAGGAACGGTACGGTCTCGTCTGCATCATAGACCGTTCCGCCTCTGGTCCAGGCGACTGAGACTTCGACAACTTCAATCCCGATGCGCACGGATTTTCAACACTCTTAGCGTTCTGCTGTCCAAACCGTGCCACCACGTCGTCGATGTACCGGGTCTGTTTGATCATGAGCGTTCCGGCCTTCTCATCGTGGTCGATCTCCATACCCAGAATGAACTTCGCTTGTCCCAGTTCTTTCATCTTGAAAGCGTTCTTTAGCGCGTTCTTTACCTCACGGATCTCATCATCCGTTTTTGCCGCGATGATCATGTCGTCAACGTATAGACAAACGTAAACAAAACCGTTCTTGGAACGCTTAACGTAGACACACTGATCCGCCCCACAGCTCTTAAAACCGTTCCCCAGAAATACACGATGGATGGTCTTGTTCCAGGCACTCGCAGCTTGCTTTAGACACCACTACGTCAAATGCTTGACTTGTTCATCAGACAGGTTCTGGAAAAACATCCACGATGGTGGGCTACTTCATTCGAAGCAACTGCTTCAAATGAAGGTTCTCTCAGGCTCGTGTGAGACCCAAGACGATGCTGGATTCTGCGGCATTGGAGCGTGTTGGTGCGAGCTGCTGAATCCTATATTTTGTTGCTCACAAAACACCGACAAGGGCTCACTGCGTGGTGTTTGTGTAGCTCATTCCACGGATCGCCATCCAACTGTTCAATCTCACCATGCAGTCCATGCAGTCGTCAACGGAATCGGGTGTTCACCGTTCTTTGCTCTTTCGTTCAGATTTACAATGATCTATGCTCAATCCCTCACACTTGCAGCCAATTTCCGGGGTAGCGGCGACTGAGTGCACCAGACTGCGTCTCCGTCAGACAGCAGCTAGGAATTTCTACGTGGATACTTTACGTGTGACCGAGTGCACGTCTCCTTCGCTAGCGACATCCTACTTTAAAGAGGGTGTACATCACAGGTTTATGGCATTGCATCGGTGAACTGTATCTTCGTCACACTCTCACTATCATTCACTCTTTACATGGAAAGCCTCGATCAAAACACCGGCGACGAATTCGTTTCGCAAAGCAAATTACTCTCGTGGATCTAGCTGGATCAGAGCTTGCCATTAAGACTGGAGCTTTAGGTGCCTGAAAGACTCGATCGGCATTAACACATCCCTATTCGTGCAACGTCAAGTCATTCATCACTTCGCGGAGATGAGGATTGCGACGAGTTTGGTTGGGGAACGCGCCCGTGGTACTCAAGTCAAAGTATCAGAGAACAGTCGCACTCAGCTCAGCAGAGGCCGAGTACATGGCTCTAAGCCTCTGTACGCAAGAGGTTTTGTGGGCGCGTGCGATGCTCGAGGACATGGGTCACATGCAATGTGAAGAAACGCAGGTTTGGGAAGACAACCAAGGAGCCATCGCGCTGGCACAGAACGCTGGCTATCACGCGCGCACGAAACACGTGGATATTCGACACCATTTTATCCGAGAGAACGTGGAAAGCGGAACGCTTAAGATCGACTACGTCGACACCAAAAACCAGCTTGCCGACATGCTGACAAAGGGACTCGGGACTAACGTGCTCAAGTTCTTGCACAAGCCGAGCGGGATCAAGTGCAAGGAGAACCAGCAGTAGCCGTGAGTGGGAGTGTTGAAGTGACACAGCTATGCACGGTTCGGTGACCGTTCCCCGGACCGTGGGCACGGTTCATGCTGAACCGTTCCAAGTCGGACGCTTATTGGTCAATTGGATTGGTTGGTTGCACGGGAAACTAGGAGAACAATGGAGTAGAGGCAGGTAGTTAGTTAGCTTTAACTGACATTAATCTACTCACTTCGGCAATTGCCTCCTACACCAGAAGCACCAACTCAACAATCTGAGCGCAAACTACTCAATAGGATTTTCTTTGATGAAGCACATTTGGCTCTTACTACTCGCAGTTATCGCTCATTCATGTCGTCAGTTGTCGTGTTAGCGCATTTTGATGTACAAAGGGTCTTATTGACCGCAACGCTACCGCCATCCTGGGAAACCGATCTAACTACCAGTTTCGGGTTATCGTTTGCAACTTTGCGGCTTCCTACTACTCGTCCACAGTTATCGTACATCGTAAAAGAAGCATCAACACTTGCTGACATGCACGCAAAGTGCATTGATCTGGTCAACGAACCATTGAATTTTCCAGATAAAGGCATAATTTTCGTGACGACAAAGCGAGCAGTCAGGGAAATCGTTGATATACTGAGCAATCATACTGACAAAACTATTGCGTATCACCACAGTGAGCTAACACTCGAGGAGCGACTGGAGCAATTGACACTGTGGAGATCTGATAATGCTCCTTTCATCGTTTCTACAAATGGACTTGGACAAGGCGTCGATTATGCGCACGTTCGCATTGTATTGCATGTTGGGCTCGCTCACAGTCTAATTGACTATGCGCAAGAAACAGGACGTGCTGGCCGGGATGGAAGACCAGCTAGATGCATCACACTAAACAGCACCGGGTACAGCAAAACATACATGGGGAACGTGAGGCAAAATGGAGGGAACACAGATAACATCTTGCAGATGAATCAATTTTTGCAATCAACCGACCACTGCCGTCGCCAGGTTTTACAGACATCGCTAGATGGAGCTGGTCTTCCGTGTCCAGTCAATGATATCAACCTCCCTTGCGATGTTTGTAGCCAGCACGACGTCCCAAACGCTGCCGAAATTTCGGCAACTTCAACTCAGAGCCATGACCAAAACAAACCTGAGATTCGATTGCACGCTAGTCAAGCGGAGGCAACAAGGATCAATGATGTACTGGTGTACAACGCACTGAAACAATTTCTGTTTAACGATAACTCACAGTTTTGCAAAATATGCTGGAGCGCAGGTGACGGCTTCGCAAAAAGGCACACGTCAACTCAATGCGAATACCAAAAAGGCTGGTGTTATCGGTGCCTTGGTGATCACACAGCAACCCATTGCCCGAATCAACTGTGCTTTAATCGCGGCACCTGCTACTTTTGCGGTGTGCCTTTTGTTGATGCGTACGGCAGAAATAGTTTACACTTCGGAAGTGGCACGGCAACGCAGTGTACCAGCAAGGCCAAAGACACTTTGATCCCAGGTGTGTGGTCTTTTCATCGAAGACTCCAGAGCAAGTCGACAGCTAGTACGTCAAGCGAAGCATTTTTGCGTTCACTCAGTGAGCGTCAGTTTGCAGATTGGCTCGTCCGAGTGTCACCGGGAAGTTCAATGACAAATGTCTGCGTTCTTTGGGCTCAGATATTGAGACACTAATTCAAATTCTGGATTCTGGATAGTAGGCATTGCATTCCCGGGCTTCAGGTGAGTCCGTTTTCCGGTGGAGCTCACACACTCTCCCAGACTGGAGGTGACACGTCACAAGCGGGAAATATCACAGGATCAACAGCACCACAATTCACATTTAATAAGGCTTTTACATTTACGTTTACCATATTCTGCATCAATTCAGTGACGAGCACCACATCATTGTGATACATCAATTGAATTCCATTCACATCGTTGTTGTCGAGTGGTTGTTGCTACGACGCGATTATCTTGCTGCCCGTTAATTCTAGTAGCACTCAGCAATGAGCGAGCCTTTGCTCTGCGGGGGCTGTTCCGTGCAGCCTTCAAAATATACCGCAAAATGCAGCGTGGGTCTGTTTGTTGCCGCTGACTGAAAAATAATGTGGCCGATGTGCAGTACATTCTGGAACTTAGCAGGAGCCGCTCTAACCTCGACCTTTCATGCTGTGGATCATCATGCTTGGCCATGAACATAATCGGATGGCAAATTCGGCAGATATGGTGCGGGTACAGGTGAGAGTGTTGGCTTTTACCTGTATTTCTCGGGTACAGCAGAATGCAGCATTGCCAAAGCGTGGATACTGAATGTCGAGACTTTGGACGAACTAAAATTGGTTCAACGGAGACGCCAACATGCCCATTGTGTCGCCCAGGTTGGCGTCAATACCATATATTGTGGTGGCAGCCTTGTTCAACGTTTGAGGACATCTGACCAATGTTGGCATTACCAAACACTTGCTATCGAACCGACGCGAAACTCGTACTTGGCGGGTACTGAGGTAGATCCCTAGTCCTCCAGCATGAATCGGAAACACTCCACGGAGCTTGAAGTCATCTGTGTAGTCGAGTCTACCACCAAGACATCGGTCCTCGAACAGGCAGACCCGACCCTCCATGCCGACGATATTATCAGCTGATTGTCCTCCTTTGGACGCCGTAGCCTCATTGTGCCAGCCCGCTACACGCCTCTCCGACGAACTCATGTGGTCTAAGATTAATACTGCCACTTTTTCATCGGTTCGTGTCGAGTTTGGTGTGGGTATCCTCTCGACTTTTGGTAGCGATATGTTTTTTGAATAACCAGAAACACCGGATGACGACTATTATTTTCTTGCTGCGATCAGTCATTGCCGTTGGGGGCGCTGTGGTCGCTGCAGCTCCATTAGGCGAATCGGTTCTAGGGATTGTAAAGTCCAACGTAGAAGACGAAGCGACAGTCCTGGGTAACGGAGAAATTATTGTAGGCGGCGGAGAGACCGTCGTATCGGATGTCGCGCTGTCACTGGCGCTTTCACAATCGCGGTACATAACGGTGAGCTGCCCGCTGAGCTCGTATGAGTAGCTGCTGTCGCCTAGATCTCGTGCGTCCACCAGATCGGCAAACCGGTTGGGTACGCCTTTGAAGTACTGCCCTATAATCGGGTATATGCTTCCATTGATGGAGTTCGTGCCGTTCTCACCAGTGCGCATAGTGACAACATCAACCGGGTTAAATGGAGCTTCATTTCCTCGCCTCTTGCAGGATGTCTACGCGACCGGGTCCGCTGTTTTCTCCTCAAATGTCATGCGTGTAGTACCGACACGGCACTTGTGAAAGATAGTGATCAACGCGTCTATCATAGTTGCCTCGAGGCATGCAGCCACTACACGCATCTCCAGTCGCTAACGAAGACTGACAAAAATGATTTAGCGGCGCCTCGTTTGCATACGTACCAGTGTTTTTTGGCGACGTTGATGACGACTGTCCTCCTCGAGCCTGTGAACCAGCCCAGTTCTGTTGTGGTCGCCGAGCAATCACCAACCGTGTTGCATTTTCCACTTAGCGCTCGATTTTTGGCCTCCATCCAGTTGAAGTACGGGATCGTGACACAAGCAAATACAAATCACAAAAAAACTCGGGATTTTCGAACAGAGGCGCGTAGAGTCAGGAGCCAGCACCATTTACTCTTTAAAACATAGTATCACCCCACGTGCTTGAGCTAATTGCTGTTTGAGTGAGGTCACCTCGCTTTGAATCCCTTCAATTAGTGCAGTACGGGGACTGGCGTCTTAATGGGACGTGTGGCAATGGGTTGAGTCTTCGCATCAGACACTAAGGTGCTCAGATTTTTATCCTCGTGAAAGCGTTACTTGATAAGCATGCTACCATAAGTGTCAGGTATTGCCGCACAGGCTGTCCTTCAGTAACAATGTTAACTTGGAGTCTCGATACGGAATATACGCTCGTGAGTCGGCACCACTCCTCCTTACTGTCTGTCCCGTAAATCGCCTTGTCCAGCTGACACACGTAATCTTCAGCGTTCTCAATCCCAAAGGGACTTCCATGTAGACACGGTCCTTGAGCTCACTGTTCAGGAACGCTGTGTCAGCGTCCAACTGTTCCATCTTGTATGCGTCCTTCACGCACACAGCTAACACCATCCGAATGGAATTCATGTTAGCAACAGGCGAGTACGTCTAGAAGAAATCAACACCAAATTTCTGCTTGAACCCTTTCGCCACCAACCTCGCCTTATAGCGTACCACGAAACCGTTCTGGTCACGCTTCTTGGCAAAGACCCACCTGCTCCCGATAGTGCGGTTGACCGTTCCTCGTGGCACTAATGTCCACGTTCCGTTCCGTTCGTGAGAGAGGAGCTCAGCATCCATGGCTTCACGCCATTGCTTGGCGTTGTCACTTGCCATTGCCTGGGCGTACGTAGTCGGAAGGTCCACAGCATCATCAATGCTAGCAGCGTACGCGAGAACGGCTTCAGCGATAAGACCGTCCTCATCAATCCTGGCATGCTTCGGAGAGGGTGGACCGTCACTTTCCTCAGCGATCCGTTCTTCCTCAGCATCCGTCCCATCTTCAAACAGGAACACTGGCTCACGAACCCGCCTGGAACGGCCCCTTGGGGGTGGAACACCACTCGATCGTCCTCGAACACCGTCGTCGGCGCTCGGTACGGTGCCAATTCTAGTCCAGTCGAAGCAGACCGTTCCACTGGCATCAGCAGGGGTGGCGTCGTGTCCTGCTCCGGCTGTGTGCTCTCCATGTTCACGTCGGGTGCATCATTCTCAACACCATCCATGGGTTCCTCAGCAAACGGCTGGTTTCCCACTGGTACATGCATCACTGCATCGTCAACATCCTTGGCCATATGGATGACCGTTCCGTTCTGGGACGGTTGCGTCTCATATATACCGTCCACTTCACGCTCATCCAGTTTCACTGAGCGTGACACCTTGATCTTGGAAGCGTCCCAATCAAACACGCGATACCCCTTCACGTTGTCAGCATACCCAAGAAGCATGCACCTGAAACTCTTGGGCTCGAGCTTCGTCCTCTTCGCCTTGTCGATTTGAGCGTAACCGTTCGACCCAAACACGCGCAGATGATCCATCGTAGGTTTCACCTTGAAGCCCAACTCGTAGGGAGTAACGGTCGTGTTCTGCGTATTCGTGGAACGGTTAATGAGGTACACATCTGTACTCACTGCTTCAGCCTACCATTCCGTTGGAACGCCCTTGTAATGTAGCATACTCCGAGCCTTCTCCATAATGGTACGGTTCATCTGTTCTGCCACTCCGTTCTGCTGAGGGCTATACGGAACCGTCCGCTGGTGTACGATACCGTTCAGGGTACATATTTTCGTCACCTCTTTGTTTACGAACTCCGTTCCATTATCGGAACGCAGGCACATGAGGCGTCCACCCCATTGCTTCTCGTAGAACGCTTTAAACTCCTTGAGCTTAGCAGCCACCTCGCTCTTCTTCTTCAAGAAGTAAGCAACAACGTAGCGCGAGTAATCGTCCACAAACGTCAGAACGTACTTGGCACCACCCTTCGAGGGTTTCTTCTTCGGCCCCATCACGTCCGTGTGGACAATCTCCAGAACAGTTGACGTCTTCGATCTCGATCGAGCTGGGAACGCTTCCACCGTCTGCTTCCCCTTCATGCACCCGCCGCACAAACGCTGGAACGGTTGATCCACAACCGGAATACCGTTCGTGGCACGCTGTGTTTTGGCGAGAGCGTTCTTGTTCGGGTGTCCCATGCGAGCGTGCCAAAGCTCCCACTGACTGTCAGCCCCGGCGTACTGGACAAACCGAGCTTCTTCCTGGTCACAGTCCAACACGTACGCCTTGCCGACCTTCTTGCCAAACGCGATTGCGCTGGTCTTTCCCCATATGGTGCACGAGGAACGCTGGAATTCCACGCTCAGACACCGTTCCGCCAGCTTTCCCACCGACAGCAACCGTCTGTCGAGTCCTGGAATGTGAAGTACCTCCACCATTTTTATCCGTCGATCGTCCAGCCCGGTCAACTTAACCGTTCCACGTCCTGCGACGCGCAACTTCTTGCCGTCCGCAATCGTAACCTCGATGCCGGCATCCGTTACCTCGTAGTCGAACAGGTCACCACGGTGAGGGTCATGTGCGACGTCGCACCACTATCGATTAGCCACCCGGCCAACCGCTCCTCACCAACTGCGAAGACGGCATCGTCCTCGCCTCCACCGCTCCCAGCGGTGCAGTCCCTCTTCATGTGTCCGATCTGGTTACACTTGAAGCACTTGCCCTTGAAGCCACCACCGTTCTTCCGTGGACCGTTCCACTTGCGACCGTTACCCTTGGCACACTTGAACCGTCCGTTCACCTTGAACGCGCGTTCCGTGACCGTATCCTTCTTCTCCAACCGTTCGTATTCCTTCAGGAGCTTCTCCTTGGCCTCGGTTAGCGTGACATCTTTAGCGTTCTCGATGATGGACGAGATTAACTCGTACTCCATCGGGAGACTGCTCAACAACACTACGAGCTGCCGCGCCTCGTCGACCTGGTCTCCCAGCGTCTGCAGGCCGACAACGAGTTCATCGAAGGCGTCCAGGTGCTTGGCCATGGTCGTCCCGTCCTCCATTTTGAAGTCATGTAGGCGGCGTGTCATCGTGACACGGTTGTGGAGCGTGGTACGGTTGTAGAATTCTTGAAGCGTTCCCCACGCTTCCATGGCACGCGTCGCGGAACGGATCTTCGTCTAGTGCTGAAGCTCGACACCTTGTGCGATGATGCCCAGCGCCTTCGCGTCAGCCACGAGCCACGCCTCCGTGACCTCGCTCTCCGGCTTGACGGCCAACACATGCGTGCAGCAGCCCCTTCCGGGCCAGCGTCATGCGCATGTTGTACTCCCAGTGGAAGTAATTCCCACTCCCGAGGAGGACTTCGGCGCGCTTGGTCGTCATCTTGAGCGTTCTTGGTCTTGTGCAGCGTACCGAGCTGCGGCTGTTAACCTGTTGAGTTGGTGCTTGTGGTGTAGGAGGCAAATGCCGAAGTGAGTAGATTAATGTCAGTTAAAGCTAACTAACTACCTGCCTCTACTCCATTGTTCTCCTAGTTGTCCCGTGCAACCAACCAATCCAATTGACCAATAAGCGTCCGACTTGGAACGGTTCAGCATGAACCGTGCCCACGGTCCGGGAACGGTCACCGAACCGTGCATAGCTGTGTCACTTCAACACAGATAATGATTTTGCGTACGATAAGAAGCACGGTTGTGATAGATAGTCAACACCGACGAATAATATCGAAAATACCTCTGTATGCGGACTCATATGTGGTTTGTATGCAGCGCAGTGAATTCCTTTCGCTTTACATTTTTTTTGAATCCAGCAGCAAAGCAACCAAGGGGATGACGACAATCACACAACTTAGAGGGGCGTCAAATGCTGCAAGCTGATACAGCAAAAGATTTTCCTCCATTGGTCGGCAAGACAACCAAGAGATTTGTCACGCTTTGAAGAACTAACGTTGTTCCTACACATTGCTCAGTGGATTATAAACCTGGCGTGGGGGTTGTCCAGAAACAATTTCAGGAGCTCTTTCGAAAACCGGTAGTGCCGCGGAAACAACTGTTTTTGCGCTTGTTCCAGCGTCGATTGACGAAAAGGTGGTTGCGGTGTAAGAACCAGCACGGCGTTTGATGTTTGCGTTGTCGAGTAAGATAATGATGAAGTTTGTGATGTAGCATCGACAGATGGAAGGTTCTGGCCTTGAGTTGTTTGCAGAGAATCTAGCGTTTCAGCTGTCTTTTCGAACGAAGTGCTCCAAATCAACTTCTGCCAGTTCTTTGAGCACGTATAATAGCCCCAAAACTCATCTCGTGACATGCAGTATGGATCTGTAGTTGATTGACCATATAACGTTGATGCTACCTGGCTCGAATGTGCCGCTTGTAAATCGTACACGTTCCGTGACACCTCATAATGTTTTAGATGTTTCTCCATGAATGATATCGCGATATGTCGATACTGCCGAACACTAATATCTTTATTCGAGCAAAGAAACGCATCATGGATGCTTCCATTGCATGCCTTTCCATTCATAGGCTCCATGCTCTTGTGTGAACCACAAATAAAATATACTCTAATCTCTAAGATAATTTGGTATATGTCCGCATACGCCGTTAGGAAAATACCCCAGGAAGAAGCTAAGAGCTGGACATATTAAAGCCAAATACACCAAAAAATCAAATGTTAAATGTTCCGGAAGAAATCTGGCAATTATCCGATGTTGTCCGGATTCTGATAGACCTTTGTGGTATCGCTGCACGAACAGCACATTAGTACCCCACATGTAAACACTTCGCTCGCCTGACATGGCATTTCGATACATCGATGCACACATTTCAGATCCCCGAGATGGTTGCCCTGCTGTGATATGCACCAGAGGTAACCACAACTTAGTGACCTCATCGACACGTTTGCACCAGCGCAATACGTTGTCCATATTCAGCTGAAGAGAACCTCCTATCGAAGTTTTAACGAATTCATTTGGGAACGTTTTCACCAGGTACCCCGCCATTCATCTCGTTCTTCTTCCAAGGGTTACGATGGTCATTAA
>JAAVTI010000288.1:0-22111 GCA_011947335.1 Phytophthora constricta
GATGCGAATGTGTCTAGTTTCGCTTTAAGTGGAGATGCTGAATTACTTGCTTGGAGTGTGGAACTGAATCGTAAAGCAAGTGAGACCTCCACAGAAGAGGTTAAGCCGTTCACGCGTGAGATTCAACTGATCAATCATCAGAACGCTGTGACCGCTCAACTTGTTAATGCAACAAAGCGCTGTCGAAGCGCAATACGGAGCTTGAAAAACGGAAGTCGACTGGCGGGAATGCAGACTGTGTGACAGCAGGCGAGACTCGTGTCGGAGCCGCACCTGTTTTGAAGAAGAACACTCCGAAATTGAGAAAACGAGCTGCCTCGAAGCCTGCATCAGCGACTTGGTTTGAGTGGTGTACGAGGACTCCTCGCCTCTGGGAAGTCTGTGACGACCGACAGTACAAGTCCCAGTCGAAGCAAATCGTTGCCTTCATGAAGTTGTTCATACCCCGAGGATTTGTGTTGGATCCCTCCGATGAAAATACTCCGCCCGCGTAATGCAAACCAACAAGATGTCTCAGGCAAACATGAATGAATTCCTGCAACAATGAGGCATCAAGCGAAAAATTGGATCGGGCTTACAGAAACAACTTCGTGTATTTCATCGCCAGGGTGCGCTAAAGGAGCTCATCGCAGAGTATCGTGCCCGCTTGACCATCGGAGCTATCAGTGACCCTGCTCCTGATTCAACAAAGTAGTTTCTTTAGTCCGAAAGAAGTGTACGCATGATATAGTGTACGTATGAGATAGTGTTCGCATGCGAGTTGACTGTCTTCGTCCAATTCGCATCAACATCCAAAGTTATAACTTGGCAAAATTATCCCCGTCGTTAGTTACAATTTCATGTGAATTAGATGCAAG
Organism: Phytophthora constricta; assembly: GCA_011947335.1. Classification (NCBI taxonomy): domain Eukaryota; phylum Oomycota; class Peronosporomycetes; order Peronosporales; family Peronosporaceae; genus Phytophthora; species Phytophthora constricta. Next base: position 858 of record JAAVTI010000288.1, read on the forward strand.
ATGCAACTGACTCATTCTAGCTTTTCTAGTAGCTGAAGGATGCCTTGCCTTAGCCGTAAAGTCTTCAACGATTTCGTAAAAGCCTTTATTACACAGAATTTTCCTCATATGCAACTAACGGATGAAGCATTACGGTACCTTCGTATCGCGGTCCGCCACGTCGACGATGACATAGCTGTCTTCTTGAACCAGGCCTTGCCAGCACTTCATCAATCATGGGGACGGCTTATCGAAGGACGCCACGTCAGAGCTTGGCAGGACTCAATTCGTCATGCGGGAGATTCCAGCACCGCGGCCACACAGAAGCTGACGCAGCCAAGCCTCGACGCTGCCGAAGCAAAGCTGACGCCTCAAAGCACCGCCGTCAAAGAGAGCTGCCATCTGCCACCACTGCAGATGTCCAACGATGTCACGGTCGCCGAAAAAAGCCGCCGTCTGCGCCACCAGCAGAGGATAAGGCGGCAAGCTCCGTCACTGTAGCCGACACCGTTGATGGATACGACAGCGACGTCGTCTGGATACCTGATCCCACGCTGTACGAGAAGACGATGGCCTTGCCAGTGGTGCCACACGTTGCCGACGACAGCGGTGACAGCGAATGGGCACCCACCAGCATCGTAGCCGCACCTCGGTTGTACGACGGCCGGTCAATCTTGAACTTGTACGTGTGAGCCGGCCGGCGCGTCTACGTCGTCGACTGGGAAGCGACGGAGGAGCCCGCTTCGAGCTTGCCCCCCTGGAGTGTTTGCTGCGTTCAACAGGCGGTGCCGTGCTCAGGGTGCGCCGTGCCTACATCGCGGACGAAGCTGGGTACGAGCGCGGGACGCTGCACCGTCGCCCACGTCGCCGACTTCGTAGAGCTCAAGATGTTTGACCCTTAAGCCACAGCAACACTCACAAACACGTATTACGTTTGCCCATTCATATGCATATATTAGCGTTGAACCTTGTCTGCCTACGACGACTCCATACAACAAGCTGTACACCAAGTTTGTAGCCATCTGCAGTGTCAATCCTCGTGGAGCGGAACAGCAAGGTTCAGCTGCACGAGCACTGGGCAATTTCTAACGAGCGAAGCGGGGTGGAAATTGAGTTTTCCGATCGAAGGAGGGAAGCACCGTTTACCAAGCTTGGAGATCGGCAACATCGTCGCATGCGGTACCTCCCGCACTTATCCCTCAGTCGAATGCCATATGGATACAAGGCCAAGTAGGGAGTGTGCCATTCGTACCGGGGGTTTCCCTCTAAACTTGGCAGCATGGTTTAGAGGTTTTATCCCCAACGCCGAACCTAGTCGGTAGAGTAGAATTAGCAGTTCATTAGCGGTCTTGTGCCGTCGGACTCAAGCGTTCACCATCAAGTCTTCCGCCGCTCGGCACGTCACACCAGCGAAAGCCATTTTCGACACCCTCCTCACCACTCCCTAGGGACTGCCTCACCTCACCTCAATACTTGAGACTTGGTGAGGCTTGCCTTCGATAATCGAGAATGAACGGCTTTGCCCCCAACGTGCTTTCGGGTGCTGGTTAAGAAAACCAAGTTTCACCGCCCCTAGGCTAGTTTATCCTCGTTAATCCTCTCTCGTTAGTTTTGCACGTAATACAGCCGCATAAAACTCAGGCTTACTTTGCTTACCCTCGCTGGATCAGGGCCGCTCCCGCCCGGCGTGAACGTCGGTCAGGTGTGTCTGCTGCATTTCGGGCTCGAGGGGCCCCGCCTCCCTCCGCTCTCAAACGCCCCATGCATGGCGGCGCCGCTACTGATCTGGATGCTTATTTCTTGGCTCCTTGGCTCCTTGGCTCCTTGCAGCTTGTTTGATAGTGAACAGGGTCTCTGAAAGGCCCTCGCCATGCCTACCGCGTCCTCAAGGTTTGAGCGAATGAATTAAGTTTTGAATTTTAGGTAATCATGGCCGTGTCGGCCGGTGTCGGCAACTTTACGGTATGAATGCATATCGTCACCTTTCGGACATTCATATTTTTTTACTTCGCTTTTGTATGGCGTCCATTGCCCAATCACACTTCGAATTTTGCTTATTAGAGAATGAGGAGCGTGTCGACTCTCATTTCGGCTAATGAGCATTACTAGGGCTAGGTGTTTAGAATGCCGATAACTTGCCGACGTGTAATGTCGGCAGGACGGCCGAAATATGTGAGTCAACCATAGGGAAAGCAAGTAATGCAGATATGATACGAATATCAGGGACGCTGCCGACACATCACTTCGAGTTTGTATTGCCTACCCAGGCACGGCCGGGGAGCTCGAAGTTTAACAACGGGAAGTACACCACACAGCACACAATAGAAAAGAAAAAGAATTGGCACAATGCAAGCAACGATAAAAATTTGTTAAAATGAAGGTTTGATGAGCTCCTGGTTGTGCTTGCGCTTCTTCTGTGCACGAGACTTCGTCACTTGCAATGCGGTGGATTGCAGAACTCCCAGTTGTCTTCGGTGGCTGAGGTATACTTGTGGGTAGCGATTAAAAAAATTGTGCTCCTTCTGAATATGCACACGGCACATGCACATACTGTAGTCGCCGATGAGAACGATTCACGACACCCATAAATGAAGCAATTTTTTCAGCACTATCGTCAGCCGGCAACTTTATCGGAATCACACGTAAGTGATCAATTTAGTTCTTCACGCGGACCTTGCGGTCGCCCATGGCAGGATCGAGAAAGAAGTACAAACGCGTATTTCAACGCTGTACCCACAACCACTGTGCATAAAATCACTGCGAAACATCAACACGTCTCATTTGCCGAATGTGATCTCCTCATTCTCTTCTTCCATGGCAACCAGCCATTTCCTTCTGTAGCCATCAATATAGCTGCTATCCTGCAGCCCAACTATAACAGACTCAGGCTAACGGGATTATTCGTAAAGGTATTGATTTGACGGGATTGGAAGGAAGTCACGGTGGACAGGCTGGTCCTTGCCATTGGGCTTCGAGTGTATAAGCATCCAGTCGCGCGGCACCGATTCGGGAATAACGTCCAACATCCGTCTGAAATTATTTTAAAAAATCTTTGTCGTCTCCGTTGGCACCTTCGCAGTTTGGCGCTTCGAGTCCATGCCACCTCTGCAGAAAAAAATCTTCTAGTCCGTTGGTTTCAGGCTATTGCCTCCGCGAGTAGCTTGTGGACAGCTCTGGTGGCACGTAGCCACAGAGATGAATGTAGCATTTGCTGTTGAAGCGATTTTGCTCCGGTAACACTGGCGGTAGTGGCTGCATGGGTGACTTGGATTCCGACTCCAACTCGGACACCAAATTCGATGCAGAATTAGCCATGTTCAGGCAATCTTCTTGCTGCTAGGTGATGACGCGCTCCTTGTCCGGCAAAGTGAAAAGAAGAATAAATGACGAAGGAGCTTGCCCAGCTCCGACAATTTCCTAGAATTTGTATCTGCAACATGTTTTAGAAATTGTATATGCAACGTTTTTTCGAAAATGTTGCAACAACAATGTATCCGCAAAGTATTAATAGAAATCTAGCTCAGTTAGCTTTCTTACCTTATTTATCAGCAATATCCGCCCTATGTAGACTGCTCTCCAAAAGTGACTTCCTATGTTTGGTCTTAACCCAATCCAACTGCAACCAGTCTCCCTAGAAATTTAACCTTGATTTGTAGACATGGAATGCGGTATCTTAATCAAAGTCGCGAGCAATGCCATCAGTTTTTGTTGCTGTTGAAAAGCATCTTCCCGTTCGGCCTAATAGCTCTCTGATCACGCTCAGCCTCGCGATCTTCATCCCGTTGAACTTTAACCGCAATCTACAAAATCCCATGAAATAGATCCATTAGTGAATTTTGCAGATCACCATCATTCCCAGCTGTCGATTGGAACACTTCCAGCGTTTGACCGCCTGATCTCAAATCAACTTGCTGATAGGAGACGGTATTTGATGACCTGGGAGTTGAATCTATAGAGGCTGGACCATTCGGCAGGGGTAACTCGTGCCTTGAAGATTTGTCCTGTCGAGCGAGCGTTTCTTCTCTTGATCTCAGGATTGCTCTGTTTTTTTGAAATTTGTTAGTTTGCTGCGACAGTGTTTTACGCTCTGGACCTTGAAGCTGTGGAGTGACCGACGTCTCTCCAGGTCGTAGGTCTGCGCTGTGTATATGGTCCTTGTAGACTTGCTGCGACGGAGTGCCGTATCCAAAAGTTCGCAGCTGCGGAGTGACCTGCACCTCATGCCCTGAAGCTTGCCGCGGCAGAGTATACGACGCTTATCCAGGTCCCATGGCTGCTGCTTGGTCCTGGAAGTCGCTGGATTATCTTTTGGTGTACCAGTAACGCCTTTTGTCTTAAACCGTGTCGTATCTTCTTGCGGTGGGTCCACTTGCTGTTGATCATCAGCTTGATGGAGCGATATGCCTCGTTGTGAAGAGTCATCAGTCTTATCCATAGACCAGTATCGCTCACCAATTCGTGACTTTGTGCTTCTAGTAACGGCCCAAAATGTTATGAATGGCGAGCGACAGAGACGCCAAATCTAAAAACTTTATGTGGAGACTGGCATAAGTGTGGTCTACCCACGAGCTATCCTTCCTAGCACTGTACGCTACTGTGACGCTTCTCTATCCAGCAGGACTGACAGGTAGCAACTCGTGTACAATGGTAAGCAGATGAGATAACCTGCCCTTGCTGTCATTTTTGAATCCACGCTGCCTCGCCATCTGAAAGTAGAAACGCCAAGATAATCTCGTGGACACTCCGTGGACAATGCGACACAGCAGGACCTCCAGAACAGGGTGCGCGCGACCGAGCCAATCTAGAAATGCGCATACGTGATCATTCTCTCGAAAGCTCACCCCATCGTGCGTTCCCTTCGGCAGAACCGACGCAATTGCGCCAAGGAGATGGTAGCGTTGGAGATGCTTTTGTGCCCACCACCTTCAACCGTCACTGATCATCCCGAGTATTTTCGTCGTGGCCAGACCACACTCCACCTTATACTTGTATGCATGCTAAATTATTAGCTCATTGCGCCTGAAAGCAACGGATGCACTTGAGTGCTCTCCGCAAACATGGCCCCTCAAACATGTCAATTTTAAATGTAACTCAGACGTGTTCCCAACATTTTTGGCATTAATGTAACTTGGGCTTGTTACCATTTTTTTTGCAAAAATGTAGATTGGTCAATTCTTATTAATAGTGCTTAAGAATTTTTTATTCAAGTTAGCATGCTGGATACGATTAGATCACTAGAGCTGTTGAGATGCGAGCAAGCAGCAGAAAGAACCAATAATTGATCGCATTCATTTAACATGAACTATAATTTATCCCTCGCACTACTGGTCCTCTAGTAGCAAGCCCTCACTCTGACAGCAACACTACGCGTATCACCGGTCAGCGCACCAGGCTCCCCCATGCCCAGCTGGTTCCCTAGTCTCCCTTGACACCTCCCTTTGCTCGCCGCCGGTCCTCGCGCACGCCGTCCTCATCACCCTCCCCACGCTCGCTGTTCACGTTCCCTTCACATGCTCGCTGTCCTCGCCGCCCACCACTCGCACGCTGTCCACGTCGCCCTTCACTTGCTCGCTGTCCTCGCCGCCCACCACACGCACGCTGTCCTCATCGACGCTGACGACATCTTCATGCCGCTGTCCTGTCGCCCACCTCACGTCGCCATCCCCGTCCCGCCCTTTTTGTTGATGCTGTCCCTGTGCTTGCGCCGCCTTCGTGCTCGCCACAAGTCCTGGATGGAGGTGCTGGTTTAGGGGTACAAATGCTGGGCCTTTGGTTGGGGGCGCAGGAGCTGCACCACGCTAGCCACCGAGGATGTTGTCTGCGTGTGCTGGTGGTGCTGAGCAGGGTGCTGAGGACGGTATGGCGCGGAGTGCTGGGCAGGTTGGGGGTGGGGATCCGATGGCGTGAGTGGTGCTGGAGCAGGCGCTGCAGCGCTTGGGTCTAGGTGGAATTGGGTCTAGTCGGGATACAATTGAAACATGACCAATAATGTGAGCCATAACACCATTTCCGCCAATCATTCCTGTGTCAGCCGCTGTCGGCAACGTTACGGTATGTAAGTTAATGATGAGTATGCTATCTTCAGATAAGGTTGTGAATCTACTTTCGCTGATGCTCGCGAAGTACAGAACGTAAGCGATTCATTGTAGAGACTGATGATGTTGAGAAAATTGGTGAAACTGTTTGTCGTCGTATAAGGTTATTAAGAAACCGATTTCCTATGCGTCATCAGTTAGGCATTGATCATATTCTGGTGACGCTGATCTTATTGCTGGTGAGAGAACGAAAGTAGAAGCTGTGCGTGATCAGAATATCGACTCTGACACTACTGTGAATCGTTGGTGTCAAATGTACCTTAACGCATTCATACAGTTTGTTCTAGCCAATGCTATTGAGAAGGAAGATGGTTCTTATACGATGCCAAGAGTGACAAGGATGGATCGTAACGAAACGGCTGAGAACCAAACGGCTTGGCTAGACATGAACAAGCTGGACTATGCGAAGACGCGCTTGAAGATGTTCATTCGCGATTTCAGTAAGAATCACTATATTAGTGAGATCATTGATGAGGAGCAAAAGTTGATACTTACTCACATGTGTGTCATATGAGAACCTAGTACGAGGGCGGCAGATGACCGCTCACACGTAAGCGGCGGACGGCAACAGGGCGACTCGGCACGAAGGACGTGCACGATCGCGAGAAGACGCCAAGGAAGAGCGGAGCAACAATCGAAGACGACGGACCGACACAGCGGTCAAAATTCCCGACGGAAGGATGTGCGGTAGCTGGAAGCCGGAATTAAAATCCGGAAATGGACTCAAGGCAAAAGCTGTGGATTGCACGCAAGATGAGGTAGGACATCAAGCTGTCTGAGAGACGTGGTCGGCATGAATCAACGCGGACACGGACTCATGTTGTCGAGGGTGATGGATCAGGCGTAGCAGTGTACCCGGCTTCAGACCCAAATTCCTTGGAATGGTACGAAGTCAACTCTTCGTAGCTCACCTCGCGCTTCCCAACAAAGTCGTGATATGCTCTGCTAGCTTGGCTCTCCAAAAACGTGCCAAGCACTGACTCCATCAGTTCACTTGACCACGTTGACGTGTTAAGCTGTCGCTCCATCCGCACAGCTGACTCGAACTCGTTCAGAAAGTCCTCTAGACGTGAGCCTAGACCAGGATATTCTCCCTTTCCGGGGAAGTGACGGCAATGTATGTCCTTCGGCTTCGGAGGTTTGTCTGTCTCGTTGTGCTGCATTTGAATTAACCCACCGCCGTCTGTTAAAGGCGGTGGCGGCTTTGGCGGTACTTCTTGAGTCGCCGGTGGGTCTTGTCGGGTCGTCGTCTAGCAGGCCGCTGCTGGTCGCGCTGCAACTCTTTGCTGTCCGCTATCGGAATCATCTGTGGGGCCACAGTGCCTTGCAGTGCCATCGATTGTGACGTTCCGCACGGGCTCAAGTTCCACTGAGATCAGTGGCTGGACATGTCATTTGGTGGTTGTGCAGCTCCACGTTGCGCCACTGCAAATGTTATTCTACTCGGCTTCAGAGAGCCGTAACTGGACATGTCGTCATTTGCATCCGGCTGGACGTGGCCGGACTGCTGGTCTGGCCCGTCATTGGCTGTACGCTCTCCGACGGGTCCACGAAGCGCTTGCGCAGTTTTCTGGAACACAGCACTCATTATTTCATCCTCTCTCATAACTTGCTGCTGGATGCGAATCAGTGTCATTGCATCTTCCAGCCGAGCGGTCAGCACCGCGATGTTGTCCTCGTCTGACATTCCGGAGCTGGGTACCGCCGTTTGTGCTCCCAACGACTCGGCTCCCGGCGATCCAGCTGCATAATAGCTGTCCGGCGTTCTTGTACAGCGCGGCTCGATTGGTGACTGCAACGTATGCACATTTCAAACTTCGTTGTGCACGCTTGGCAAAGCCCGACGATGTGCGCGCTCTGCACGTCCCGCAGCCGGCATGGCTTGCGGACTGTCGAGGTCGGTGAAGGCGGGCCGCCCTGTGACGGACATCGCACTCCGGGGTCTTCTATTCGGCGCGGAACGGTGTTGGGCTCAAAACCTATAGGAAAGTGAATATGCGTGCATGTAAAGACTTCTCTATTGAACGCGTGCCAGACGCGTTTCGGCCCCACCGGGGCCTCGTCAATGGCTTTAGAAATTCAGAAGTGAACTCTCTCCACTCGTGGCCTCTCCGCCTGTATCCTGGGCACCGTACCTAGCCGAACCTTCTCAAACCTTCCAAAGATCCACGTCGGATACGACTCCGGTGACGCAACCGTACCCGCACTGAAGCCCTTAACAGCGAGAATTTAAATAGAATTACAGATGAGACCCCAGTAAGGTCTCCGGTATTTCTGTTTTAATTATCGTGGTTGTTGGGCTTCTGCGGTGGAAGAATCTATGAAGCGTCAGACTTGGGAGCATCAGTGCACAAATAGTACAAGCAGGTACTAGCACTAACGCGGCGAATTGGAGAACACGACGTCGTCAGCGTATCAATTTAAACCGGCGAATCCCACGTGCGGGAGGAGGGGGAATGCATCCAGGTCTGCATTGTCCGCAACCTGAGCATCATCAACTAGCAGCTCATAGAACGTTGTGTGATGACTATGTAATACAGCGCTGCTTTTGTCTGAGCCAACTACTTCAACATGCGAAGACTCTCGTCTGGTGCTGCTATTGCGAAACCAGGTTGGTGCGAGTTTTGAGCTTCACACCGCGGCTTCTTGGTTCGCACTGCTGGCTCCAATATATCATCCCTCTGCTCAGTAATGCAACTCCTACAAACCCACCCGTGACGGTCAAAGTCGTGAGTCTGTAGAATGAGGGAGTAGTTTGACCTATAAATGCGAATCAAGTCGTCCATATCACCGCCGAAAAGCGCCACTAAAGGCTTAACCTGCTTTTGCTGCTGGGGATCCTTGATCAACTCGTGTACATGTTTGATCGACTGCTTCTACAGCAGGTGGGTCTTACTAAGTGCATGATCTGTGATCACCTTCATAACTAACGATAAAGTTGGGTCTCTGAGCTCGTATGAAACATTGGATGCGTCTCGCTGTGTATTTAGTTTAACCACATTAGCGAAGGATTTCCACCATGGTAGCAACTTGCTAAACACAGTGAGAAGGTCACCCTTAGATGACCCCATCCATGACTTAATCTACCTTCCACCGTCGATGTATCGAGACATCCAAAGTGGATGTGTTTGTCAGTCCAGTGTCTTACATTGTATTTCCACCAGGTGCTGTCCAAGTAGTCAGCTAGCGAGCTATCCATACGACGCAATGCTGTCCTGCTGTTTTCAAACGCTTCTTCTGTGTCTGCACAGACTGCAAAGACTGAGCGTCATCCTCATCCAAAAACAGCATTCGTCCTGCATGCGTTTATCCTTATTCTCCCGTAAGAGTCAGGATTCGCTAGCTTCACTTCCCCTAAATCTTTGTGAGCCCTTGCTTCAACGTTCCTATTGACATGACCCCGACATACAAGTTTAGAGGCAGGCGGAAACACAATTTCAGTCGCGCTCATACACGCTAGGTCTCTGTCAGCGACAATCACTCGTGGTAGATCGATGCATTGTCAAACAACATTTTTAAGAGTCGACAAAGGCCACGTGTAGTCCGGCTGAGCCTCGCCAGGTAACCGGCACTGAGCAGTAGGTAAAATTGTATTCATACCAGTCACAGCAATGATGTTGAGCAGTACAAATTTGTTTTATACGTGCAATTAAGTACCATAATATCCAAGCAATCTCGCGCAAGTTCTATAGTTTCGGGATGTGCCTACAGAAGATGTCGCAAATGATTGCTGGTTTCTTCTTTTTGTAGTAGCACTGAAAATGGTGATTGGTAAGCTCCTGAAAGAGAGCCTATATCGCAGTCTTAGATGTTAACAATTTTCGTCGTTGGCCGGACTTTTTGCTAGAAATATCCTTCGGAACCAACATGGTGTCCTTAGTCGAGTGGAGAGGCGTTGTTTATGTCTTCGCGGTCGAGATACCAGCAGCCGCGTGAAAGAAAATCAACTCGTTAACGATCTGAGCGTTGGTAGTTAGTAAGTTCCGAGCAGAGCGTTGACGATGTGTTACGTGAACACGAGGATCTTGAGATGCTTCGTGGTCATGAATGTGACTACCGTCTTTCGTGCATTCGATTTTTCATGGTCATTTGCTGTTACTCGCGTCGGCCGGCACTGTTTTGATGCGCATTGGACACCCGTAGCGAATTGACCGTCGGTTTGGTCGACGCCGAACTTCCCCACGCAGGTTGCACGTATTTTGTTTGTTTACCCCATTAATCACACGCAAACAGTCTGTATATGGCATCGCCACTACTATTGCGCACGAGCTGCTTCTTGGTCGTAGAGAAGCGTCCATTCATGAATTGCAGCCTCAGAACGATATTCATCGGCCGGAGGCGGATGAATCGTATATGTCGTCGAGGCACCTTGCGGGTCGACGTGACAATCACCGGACCCCGCACCGGGTGTGTTGTTGGGCGAAGGGAGCGAGAATGCGTCGGTGGTCTGGAGGAGCGTGCTTGTCACCACTGTATCAGAACCGCTGGTGAGATACGCTGCGGGCGACTGATTGGTAATCTCCATGTTTGGTGCTGGGGTGGTGTGCTGATTGTTGCGGTGCGGGGCTTGTGGGCTACTAGCTAAGATGCTGTCTGGTGGTATCGCGATGGGCAACGGAGAAGCAAGTTGGTCTATGCAGTGGTTATCTATTTTTATGCTCCGCCTCGCCTCGTGTTGAAGACGTCGTTTTCTCTAATTCGCCGCGTTAGTGCTAGCACATTTGTGCACTGATACTCCCAAGTCTAATGCTCCGTAGATTATCCCCTCTGCGATATGTACGTAGTGGTTTAGATATATATCCTGTGGGCAGCGAGCTGATTGTAGTTGTATTCTCGATTGGATGTATATCACTACTAAGAAGACAAAGACTACCACAATGAGAAGTACGAAGTCTTGGTTCATTGAGAACTTGCATGGGTCTTCCAAGTATTTCTCTTTCGACCGGAGGATATTATATGCAGATTGCTTGCCTACAGGGTGTTCGTCAGGCATGGTGGGTGCCGCTTCTACCTCGAAACTGCTTTTTGTAATTAAGGGAGATACTACAGGAGCAAATATTGGTGCTTTAGGGTTGACGACTGGTCCAGTTGGCCCTTCCACCTTAATAGACTCGTTGTTTGACGGAGCTGGATGAGTAGATATAATATCGGGAATGTCTCCATAGAAGTGATCAATATTATATGGGTCTGTCGATTCGGAAAACATGTCTGAGTATGATATATATTATATCAATGGATACAAAACACATACGAACTAAACTACGTTCAGGGCTAAGCCAGATCGACGCACTTCTTCAGCAAAGCCAACTCACTGTCTCAGAACTTGTGTTCATCGCAGACTTGGTCCAGATTCTTGTTCGCGAACGGGATCAGAGACGTCTTATCGACCCATATATTAGTTACGCTGCCACCAAAGCAAATGTGTTTGAATATCCGCGCCCGTTTTAGAACGATGACTTCCAGCTTGCTCCAGGTGCTAACCAAAAAGAAAAAAACTGGGTCGAATTTATTGGACAAGGCGGACTCATTTTGGACGGGAGATCTATGGCGGATCGAAAATGAATCCTTGTGCGTTGTAAACAAGGATGAGTAGTGTTGTGAGTTCTACTCAAAACTGGTCGGGGCGATTGGTTAAATTTCCCAAGACCAATCGACCCGCCAATCGACCGAGCTATACCAAATTATAATTAGCTGCGAGTCGCACTTAGTCGAGCGGTTACTGTGCTAGCCTTTTGCCTTGCTAAAGGACTTGGATTTGTATTGGATCGGTTTTGACTTGAGCATAGAATCGCCCCAGATCACCCAATTTGGCTGGAATTCACAATATTGCTTCCAAAAGTAGTCGATCGTCGTTCGACTATTATTATTTTGGAGATATGCGTGCTGTTTTCGAGTAAAGTATAGAAGAATATGTTTTAGTAGAGGTCGACTATGTAGCGTTGTGTCCGGTACTCTAGCAGTACTGCTTCCCTTCTAATTATCTCGGTACTCTTGAATTTGTACTGGATGTGGGATCCCACTCAAGCCTTTGCAGCGACTGCGCGGATCCAAGCATGGGCTCGTTCACTCTTCAATCTCCTTTGTACCCGTCAATCACTACCCGTCAAGCTCTTCTCGCTCTGATCTGTCATGCCGTGTGCTGCCGCAAATTGCTCGTTACCAACTGAACTAAGCACCGAGCCGTGCTTTCTTTGCTCGGATCCACATCTGTAGCAACGATGTGTTTGAGGAGATCTATTAAAACGGTATATGTATCCACTGCGTAACGACGTGTTCGGCACTTCGTTTAACGTGTTGCTTGTGATCATTCAGGTTCTGTAGTATTCTGCCACCAGTATGAAAGAATGGAGGCAGAGGGTTCAGAGCCTGGAATTCGTCACAAACGACAAAAGTCACTTCCCCATTCTTCCATGCCACCCCTCACAAGTAAGCAGAGGGATGTTACGATGGCTCATCGGCGACGGCTTACCTTACGCCACCATCCAGACGCCTGTCATCCGTGGTATGATGCAAGTGGCTACAGGTGATACGGAGCTGACTCTTCCGACTAGAGCTACGATCAATACCACATTGGATGCTCGGTTTGATTTGTTCACCACGTCGGTAAAAACGTTGCTAGACTTTGAGAGTGAACGTTTTTTCAAGCAGCCATACTGAACGTCATCCACGATGGTTGGACAAACACCAAGAAGGATGCAATTGTTGGAGCCTCGTTGGCTTTCATAGACCACACGTGGAGTTTTCGATACATCGCGGTGTTAGCTGTGGCGAAAAACGATGGCCATGATTCAGTGTCGGTAGCGCAGAGCATCCAGCAGAAATTGAAGGGGTGTTACGATGTCAACATCGTTGCTCAAACGAAGTTTGTTATGTCGGATACGGCGTCGTCGGCCAAGGGCGTCGCAAAGAACTTTGATGAGGCGTCTCAAGAGAACTGTAATATGCATGTCATCAGCTTGTGCATAGCGTATGGCTTAGGGTTAAAGGAAAATATTAACCCCTTGGAGCAGAAGGATGGCTCAATGGAAACGGCAGTAGTCATTCCAGGCGGTGCGTTTCCTGAAGGTGCTGCGGTCATCCGAAAATTGCGTGCTTTCAACAATTATTTTTGCAACGGAAACGGAACTAAAGCGCATCCAAATCTCCCATTTTCTCCCCCAAATCAGATCGCTTCATATTGTAGACGTTCGTGTCGCTTCTTCATGCAAGTTGATTCGGCGATTTGTTCTCAACTTCACGGCAACGAAGGCTTCTTTTTCAACCTCCCGGAAATCAGATCCATTTGCAGCTATAAAATCCGAGGGTTGGCAGCTACTCTGTGAAACGGACGTGTCACGGAGTTTATGGCCCAGTTGGCACTAGTGGAGACTTAGAAGAACACGATCGTGTCGTCATTCATGGTGGTGTTGCGAAAACTGGCTGAAACGCACATTAATTTCAGGGTTGTTAACTGCTTGATATTAAGTCCTCCGTCCTCTGAAGATACGAGAGATGATACCCAGCCGCGTGTAGAAGTCTTATTGAGCAGCATCAGTGTGCCGAGATTAATGCCTTCTACAACTGCATACTCGATTCCCAGCACCGGGTGTCAACGACGTTCTTTCGCTGTTTTTGGACCCTCAACCAAAAACCTCTGTCGCGGATATAATTGACGCTGACCAATCTACTCGTGGAACAGAGCAACTAAGTGTCGATAGCCCGGCGGAGTTAACCAAGCAGCATTTAGAGTTCTTCAAGAAGATCAATGCTATTAAGGAATCTACAACCGAAGCAGCAGACGCGGATGCTGCACTATTTCTAGACGCATCGGCGTTTCCTAGAGATCATACGATGTTACTAGGTGCTCCAGTTGCTGGTGTTGGCGAGTCCTGCAACCGATCCAAGAATGCACACGTGCTTGAGGAGGCGGATGCAGTACTCCAAAAATGGTTTGCACTTGACATCGACTGGGCAAAGGTGGCGGAGGTGCAGACTGGTGCGAAGTATGACGCTCTGAAGAAGGGGATGTGCTTCCGAAAGGGTACGTCGATACGCTGGGATCTCTATGCAGTGTATCAGCACGTAGATATTCTGCGGTGGTTCAGAGAGGTCGGGGAAATGCGTTTCCTTCTGTAGCCATGTTTGCAAAGATTTGGCTTGGCAAAACTTCCCCATCGGCGTACCAAGAGCGGGTATTCTCCACAGGCTCAATCGTCATGGGATCCTTAAGGACCAGAACTGACAACGAGCGCGCCGAAAAGCAGCTTCTTCTCAGGCAGAACCGCGAGATGATTCACGAATAGAAGCCAAAATAGTAGGGAAAGAGTACTACTGTTAGCACTACTCCTTTCTAACGAGCGATCGGAGTTCGCACATTTTGCGATAGTCGCCAATCGGAACGCGAGCGTAATATGATTCATATTACTATTCCAAAATCCCAGTGCTAGTCCTCCCTGATTTTAGTGATAGTCAGACTTGAATACAAGAGCCGTTTCATGAGAATATCGTCCAATGAACCGTGGTATGATTGATTGTCATTGGACTATATTCTCTTGGAATCCAAGAGAGCTTACCCCAGCTATTTTTCCAAGAGATTTCTTGGATCCACAGCGGTGTGCTCCACACCACAACTTGCAAGCCGGTAGAATCAAGTAAAGCCAAGGGATGGAGGGGGCAACCGCGCCCAAGAGTTAAACGAGGGCTCTACATCTGGAACGGATGGTACTATCGCCCTAAAGGGGGCGAAAATTGCTTCTCCAGCAACCCCGAGGCATGCTGCAGGCACGAAAGAGAGGGGGACAAACCGCGCTGGCAAGAAGAAGTCGATCTTTTGAGACGAGGATGCTGTGAGGGGGGCAAAACGTCTATAAGGGTAGTCCTGGACTGGTTGGCACTGAGGGGAACTACGATAAGTGGCGCGGGAGCGACCACAACAACGGGAAACCCAAAGAGGCTCTGCTAAAAGAGGTTGTCAGGCGTCTGAAGGCTCCTGGCATTGTGCATCGAGGCAATGCTGGCGTCCGCGAGAAAATCGGGCAATTAGAGGTTAAGTATCGCGAGGCGGAGGACTTTCTGGCTTGTACCGGCGCTGGTATATCCGACGAGCCTACGTTGCGCGCGGCGATCCTCCGCCGATGTCCGTATTACTATGAACTACAAGACGTGATGATAGATCGCCCGTCAGCTCGATCTGATGATACGTCGGACGAGCTGGATGCTGCTGACGGAACTACCCCAGAGGAGAAGATGAGGGGAAACGTCCGCTGGTGTTGGCGGACAAACCGTCGGAAGACCAACAAAGAACGCGGCAGAAGCTCCTGGTGGTCGCGCCTCCTTGATGTTGCTTAGCTGCTCCAGGTGGTCGCGGCCTCCTTGCTGCTCCTGGTAGTCGTGGTGGCGTTACTGCTGATGTGGCCGGCCTACTAATGGTCTCTTGAACTCCCTTCTACAAAAGGTTGTCAGAGATGGTGGCATTTCATTGGATAAAACTTTCTTTTGGAAAAGCTTTTCGTATCCAAGTCTGACTACCACTAATGCAGGCAACACTGTCAAAGCGTGTTTTAGCGGACCTCCAGCAAATTTGCGGATAACAGCATTCTCTGTCTGAATTCTGTTGCTGGTGCCCCTGTCCGTGGCGTTCACGATAAGGCGGACATTCTCGCTGATGTCTGGACTCCCATATTCCAACAGTAGGCAGCGATGCCCAAAAGGACCAAGAACGTAGCGGACTTGTTGCCTAAGGTGGTCCATCCCTCTCAGCTACAACGAGCGGCTAACTTTACATTTGATGAAATTACGTCGGCGATTATTGACTGTGAAGAGTCGAAGGCTTCGAGCCCTGATCGTCTGGATAATGACTGATATCGCCCAATATGTTGAAGATCTATTTCAGATTCTTCACATAGCCCTTAATGTCTGGTATCTTTCCTCAATAATTTTTAAAGGTTGATTTTTTTCGCTCAAGAAGTCCGTTATCAGAATAACTCATTAGATTATCGACCCTTAGCTATTTTCAATACAGATTACAAAGTGCTAACACAGGTGAGCCGGACGCTCGAAAATCGGATATATAGGAATCAGAACGGGTTTGTACCCAGTCAAAATATCCATGACACGCTTAACCTATGCGAAGCTGCGCTGCGGATAGCAAAACAAGATTATTTACAGAGCAATGCAGTTGCAGGACTTTTAGAAAGCTTATGATTCACAGGATCGACGTTATCTTATGCGGGTGCTGCACCGCCATGGCTACCCAGATCGGTTTCTTTCGTGCGGTCGAGTGGATACACACGGGCACCACAGTCCAATTTCTCGCTAACGGAGTTCACTCTCATATGGTGAAGGTCATGAGTGGAATTCACCAAGGCTGCTTTGGCGCCTTTATTGTTTATCCTGGCACTCGACCCACATTACCGACGTCTAGATGGCGATGGTGATATCTCAGGCGTCATCCTGGGATCTAAACTGGGGAGTATGAACTTCGTGTCGCCGGGCACGCGGACGATACGGCAGTGTACTTGCGTTCTGCATTGTTGGTGCTCGGCTATTGTATCTAACGACAGAGTTAGGACTGGGGTCTGGTTTGTATCTCAACGAAGCAAAAACTTTGGTAATTACACTGAACCCGGCCGGGAGGGCGCTTGACGTCAAACTCCCACCCCTCTTGCTTTTAAACGTGGCGACAGCTGCGGACGGTATCTTGGCATCCAAGTAGGTTTCATTGCTGATCCAGATGCAGGCAACAAGCTCATCGCGAGGCTGCACCTATCCACACAAAAATAAACAACGGTCGATTAATGGAGTCAAATAGCGGTAACTGTCACCATCACCAAGCTCCTCTATATAGGTCGGCACGCGTGGCCTTTGACCTCGGTTTAAACCATTTTCTCGGAAAATTACAAGCTACGTTTGGCACGCCTCTTCTCGGACGAGATTACTGGCACCAAGGCTGTGCTGGATGCAGACCTCTCACGTCTTCCGCGGACCATGGGAGGTCTTGCGGTTCCTGATCTACGAGTTGAGCTCATGGCGATGGCAGCTATCGCGGTCGCGAACTGGGCGCTCACGGGCACCATGTTGTGGGTGACATTTTAGTCTCGACTGAGATGGCAGCCATCCCGCCAGTGGTGTACGTGACGCCGTCTCTGGAGTCTGCACCGCCTTGCGGTGTTCGATGCCAATCTTCACTGTAGGCCACCGGTAAAATGCTCATCACGAAAATTGGCGGGACTGCGGCTCACCCTATATGATAGCGGCTGTTCATAGTCTCATTCAGCACTTCATTATGCTTCGATTCAGCTGGACCGGTGCAGTCCTCGAAGTGGATGGCTGTATATTACGGGATCAGTTGTTCGTCAGTTCTTGATCACGGAACATGGACAGCAATGCGTCGAATGACTATCTTTTGTCGAGCTGCGCAACGTGTGCATTCTTGGACCGGGCGGACTTTTTCTTTGCATCGCTACCGTGTGCTCCGCTGGGGTTTATCCAAAGGACATCATGAGGTGAAAGCTTTCCACAGGTGGCTACATTGCCTTCGTTTTTTATCCCAAACTCACGGGCTTATTGGAGGTCCACGCACAACGACTAGCTGAATCGCTTATTGCCAACTTACCGTTGCTGCTTTTACTGCGGAATTCGGGGTGAAGTCCGCTTCCAGGCCATCCCTGTTGACCAATCCGCCACGGATCGCATAATTGGGATCCATCAGTTGTTTATATTGAGTCTGGGCTCCGGCATCTTAAGTTATATTTTCCTGGCAACTAGCCAATATACTCTCGCTTGCGGTCTGACCACCCGACTGCAGCCGGAGATTCGGATGCAATACATCCATCCCCACCCGCGACTCACCAGAATGTTGTACCTCTGGGTAGGAAAGCGGCGTTGGTCCCAGCCCAGGTCCCACTAGATTGGTGCAGCATCTCGACTGCGAGGCCTATCATCGACGCAGCACCGACAACGCAAATAGGCGGTATCCTGTACTTCAGATTGGGAAGGTCTTAGCGAGCTAGAAGGGCATCGACTCCGTTGGACAAAGCTGGCGGCAAACCATAACGTGTCATCGAAGCCTCCCGCATTTCTCAGTCTATGACTTACAACAGAGCTGTTGGCTGCCCCCGTCTAGAATGCGTGAGTGACCTCAGTGGGCGTGCATCACGTATGTTGGACTTGTCCAGGGCTGTCTCCCTCCGATGAATCTTTCTTGAAAGGTGGTCCGCACTTGTTTTACCTACCGAAGAGTTGGAGAAGGCAATTTTGCTTTCCGTCTACCTATTGCCCCACCAGGAGTTTGGGCTACAGCGAAGGGTAAATTTCCATGTCTCCAGCGACACGCCAAGGATTTGCTTACTGAGTGCCTGGCCATACTAGCGGAAAGCTGTTGGCGC
Organism: Phytophthora constricta; assembly: GCA_011947335.1. Classification (NCBI taxonomy): domain Eukaryota; phylum Oomycota; class Peronosporomycetes; order Peronosporales; family Peronosporaceae; genus Phytophthora; species Phytophthora constricta. The sequence goes on from JAAVTI010000288.1 coordinate 19,297, forward strand.
CTGGACTCCGCTCCACATTCATGCTATCTGGCGTTGGAGAGTGGCGGATTTCGACCCGCTTTACGTCGTTTCTGGCGCTCACCACCACTCGTTATTCCGAGCTCGTCTCCGCAGTGGATACGACACAGTAGCACTCCATCTCCAAAATTCACCACATCTCGAAGCCACGACACAAGCTGTAGCGGGGCTACACAGGATAGTGTACTCCGCGCTAGTGGGACACACACTAGCGACCAACATTACGAGCCGTCAATGTAACTATCATTGACGGGCGCTCAGGCGCTCAGCTATTGGTTGAAAGGGCCACATTTCAAGCAATCATGTGCATGCATTTCATGCAAATGCGTGAGAGCCAACCATGCTCTCACCCTTGCAATTAGATATCATCTTAAAGGGGTTTAGCGTAAAGAAGCCCGCCACGCGGCGGGCTGCCATTCAATTCAGTTTTCTATTTTGACCTAAAGTGTTAAGTATTTGCTTTAGAAATACGCGAGCCCGCGTATTTCTATCTTACATACGAACTTTAAGTCTACGCTTCCTCAATACGCGCATACTGTGTATGCTAAGAAACAGAGTGTAGCTCTCGCCCTTGTTTCACCTGGTAGCACTTTGTAGTCCGTTCAACGCCTACAGAGAATAGCCAAATGGAATTTGGCTATGGAGACGAAACCCTTCGTCAGGCGGAGCTCCGTCTGACGGAGCTCCGAACATCCACTCTCGTATCACGAGAGAGGATTGCCCCACCTGAGTGATCAGCAGTGGGAGGCGTTGCTACGACTCTCGCGAGTCGTAGGCGAGTCCACTGTGGCAGCAATAATTCGCTCATTGCCGCCAAGTGAATACCATGTAGTCGTAGTCGACTACATGGAGAAGGAGCAACAGCAGAAAGAGACTTCTGTTGTTCCGCGTTTTGAGTCACTGAAGGTGTCAGTGACTCCGTTCTCCGGTGGCTCGAACGAGCCACTATTGCGCTGGCTCGTAGAGCTCGAGACAGCGATCGCTGCCCGACGGATCCGGGATCCGTCGCTACAAGTCGCTTACGCGATGTCGTGTCTAACAGGACGTGCTAGACACTGGGCGTATGGCAGACGCCTTACGAACGGTACGTGCTGGAGCACGTACGAAGAGTTTAAGGACGAGCTCAAACTCGGGTTTGAGCCTCCCGAGTCGGAGTTCAGGTCGAGGGCGGAGTTCCTCGACCTGAAGCAAGGCAAGCGCGACGTACTTGCGTACGCGCAGCAGGCTCGATACTTGGTGTCAAGTATCGTGAACCACCCCATTGATGAGGCGACACAAGTTGTCACCTTCATGAAGGGAATTACAGATGGGCCTGTGAAGACCTATCTCTTCCGAGAGTACCCGAGTACTCTCGAGCAAGCCATCCGACTTGCATCGCAGGAAGAGTTTAGCTTGAATCAAGCTAAACTTCACGCGGACACGCCAGGGGCGCCGCGTCCGCGACCGAGGCCCATGGGCGGTCCAGAACCCATGGACCTATCAAGTGCGTCTGCTGGCAGGCAGCAGACGGATCCGCGTAGAGGAACGCAGTGGTGTTTCCAGTGTGGAAATACCGGCCACTACGCACGCGAGTGTGTAGCAGGCCCAAGGCCTGCTACTCGCGGTACGTCGTATCGTGCCAACGGTGATCGTTGGCGCGGACGACCAAAACGGCGGAGCCAGTAGGCGAGGCGCCCTACTGGTGTAGTCACACATGCCGATGTCGGCCATGTAATGACTACAGCCCCTGTGGTGGCAAGCACCGCAGTGAAAGGAAGGATGGTCGAGCTGGGCTGATCATCCTGGAGGTTGCGGTGCATGGGAGATCCATGCACGCGCTGGTCGATTCAGGTGCGTCGAACAACTTTGTTCGACTGCAAAGCCTGAATGATGTGCCCCGAGGAGAAAGAGACTCGGAGCGAGTTGGTGGTGCGCCTGGCGACAGGCGCAACCATGAAGACACGAAAGCGAACTGTGTCTGTTCGCTTTGACTGTGAAGGTCGGACCTTCACCGAAGACCTTAGCGTCTTAGACTTAGACGATAAGTTCGACATGATATTGGGCATGCCGTGGCTAAATGCCATGCCCCAGTGATAGACTGGAAGGCCCAGTCTATAATCTCATTCGGCGCCGAGGACGTTAACGTCCTCGGATCAGCGGACAACGTGACAGTGAGCGATGGCCCTGTCAACGTTGCACCGCGGTGTGTGTGTTGTGAGCGAGGGCAACCTCGCTCATCCCAGCCAAGAGAACGTGGCGACCGCCAAGGCCGCCGCGTATCAGAAGATGGAAGACCTCCGGGAGGCTTCCTCGTCCGTGCCCGGGGCACGGGCGAAATCACAACTGAAGGGTGCACTCCGGGAGCGCACCCACGTCCAAACCGGGTTTGGACCGAACCTTTGCAGGCCGGGTCTGCGAAGGCAAGAACCAAAAACCGTCTCGGGCCGGGCCCGAGGCGACTGTTCAAGAGAAGATCTCTCCTCAAGCCGGGCTTGAGGGCCAAGATTCAAGGACCCCCGACGGGCCGGGCCCGTCGAGACACAAGATATGGGTCGTTGTCAGACCGGGTCTGACAAGGGTCGCGGTATGAGGAGCCCGAAGAGCTCCTCACAACTGAAAGGAACCGAGACCGGACAGGGGTCGCTCCCTCCCGTCCCAAGAACGCCCTGCACCGAAGCGTGCAGGTGACGAGCCTCCATCGCCTGCGACGGGCGATCGAGTACGAGAGAGTGGCTGCGCTGACGCAAACACTCTCTGGGGTCCAATGTCACGAGTTGACATTGAGTGTCCTCCGAGCACTGCCTCGAGTTGACAGCGC
>JAAVTI010000289.1:0-111726 GCA_011947335.1 Phytophthora constricta
TCACTGCTGCTGTACTTCCTGCCGCCTCACCCTCGCGTTCCACGTTCCACGTCGAAAGCAAGTAGTGCATCCAGGAGTTCGAGTTGAACACGAAAGAGATAGAGGGGTTAAACGCGAAGGACATTGAGGGGTGGCCAACTAGGTGCTGCAGAAAATATAAGCTGCTGTGTGTGGCGCACCGCCAGTCTGACGCGATCTAAGGAATTCAAATTTACAAAATGCAAGGGTGGCACCACGTTCGGATTTTCAAACCCGCTGGATTTTTAGAGTTAAGAGGAATTAATAACGCTCTAATTGCGAAAAACGTTAATAACCCTGAGAGCGCCTAATGACTAAATAACAACTCTATTCACAACGCGTTGTTGACAACTTTTATTCTTTCTGGGTTGCAGGAGCTGGGTGCGAAAGCTGTGGCGATCCGTGTGGGTTAACTGTTAATGGAGATGAAGCAATGCTCGAAGTGAGAGGCCGGAGAGGTAGAGCAAGGGTGTGCCGCGACGCCAGGACGAGCTATACACGGAGCTCGTTGCTCGGGAGCTGCATTGGCAACAGGACCTCTTATCTCGCCGATGCTACCGACAAGGTGCAGACGACTCTGGACGAGAAGTGCGTACATGAGCTCGAGAACATCCGCACACACATATTTTTTTGCGTGCGGCACGAAGCGCGAGCTTCAAGAGAAGTGCTTCCTGCATAAGTCAACTTGCTGTTGCTCTTTACATGTACTTCAACGCTAGCAAAAATGTTCATAGATATTGGTACGTTTTAGAATCAGTAGAAAACGTAGCAGCGGTGGGCTCGACCTCGTCGGAGCTTGACACTGGCTGCACGCTTCTTCTTTTCGCCATGCTTTCTGTCAAGTGAGCTTCTGGTGGAGGCAGGCGAGAGCTTCCGACGATCGACTTCAACAATGTCGATCTTGCTGCGAGTCGCGAGGAGGCTGTCCGCGAGATTGCCTGCAGCTGATCACGAGAGTGCCTGCCGGCCGCATCAGTCGAGTGCATATCGAGATCTCCAAAGTGTTCAACGCTGGTTCGCATCCGCTTTATCCGACGACAGCTCGTGGGCGTATTCCGACAACGTACAACACGCAGGCTCCGACGAACAAGCCAGCCACGCCATGCTGGACTTGACCGCCGACGCGAACTCGCTCGCCTCGCCTCCTCCGTCACCTCATCCTGCGCGGCCGCATCTCTCGCCGCAGTGTGCGGGCCGCAGGTCATCTGCCAGATGGTCTCCGCTGTCACGTTGCTGTCACTCTCCCCGACACGCTTCTGCACGACTGCGCTTCCGACTCCCGAGTGCCGGTGGCCGACAGTCTCCAAGTCGCCGCTGAAACAATCGGCCGCCGCTCCGATGAGCTCCATCTTCCCGCTGCCGCGCACTCAGCTGCCTGAGGCCTCGCTGTCGAGCCTGGAGCAGCGAGCGCTCCAGCGCATGCTCCGGCGCCTGCTCCAGCACACGGTGCACGAGTTCGACCGCCACGCGCACGGACGGAACGCCGGCGTGGCGGACGCCTCGCGGTGGAAAGCCGTGGGCGCCAAGGCCAACTTCCAAGTCTACCGCGAGCGCGAGGCCGGGGCCATGAGCGCCGCCTTGGCCTTCGCGCTGGACCAGACGGAGATCCTGCCGCACGGCTCGACGGTGGCTCCTCTCACGGCCCCGGGCGTGCTCCTGACCGGCTGCACGCGCGGTCGCGTCGAGAACGTGATGGACGTCGTGACGACCAAGTCGCAGGAGGACGTGGCGCTGCTGCTGTCCTTCATGTACCACGAGGACGTGGTGGACTGCGCCGTGCTCAACACGTTGGAAGCTCCGACGGAGACCGACCCGTTCCACTTCCTTGGCATCAAGTACGTCGTCCGCAAGGCGGCCGCGCTCAAGTGCAGGGACTCGGTCTATCTCGAGTACACAGGCTACACTGAGTCAGCACGGGGCGAACGCCTCGGCTTCCACCTCATGCACTCGATTGAAGTGCCAAAGTACCCGGACCTGACCGCTTTTAACTCGATGAGGACGCTGCAGTCAGTGCGATATTTGTATCGCCAGCAGAGCGAGGACGTCGTGGAAGTTTTCATGCAGGGCAATTCGGACAAGCTCACGACCGACTCGCTTTTCAGTATTAAGACGCTGGTGGCGTGTGCAGAGGCCAAGCGACTTACGCAGATGTGGAAGGAGCATGAGGCGCTCAATATCACGCAGGAGCAGCATAGACAGCAGGACAGACGGGCAACGTTGGCCTTGAGTGCAGCATGTGTCGGCAGAAGAAGAAGCTGTTTGGTGGCGCCACGATCGCCGCTTGTGGGCTGTGTGGTGAATTCACCTGCTCGAGATGTCGCTCGGACAAAAAGGTCTTCCGCATGCTCGCTAACGGGATCCTCGGGAAGTTCCGCAAGCTGTCAGTCTGTAAGGTGTGTATGCTGGCGGCGAATAAGCCGCTCTCGCAGCCAAAGGATCCTCAGCTGGCCATTGTCATGTCGGAGCAGCTCCAGCTGGACCGTGAGGCTTCACGTGAGCGTCGTCGTCGTGGAACTTCGTCGACAGCTAGCTCAGGCGGACGCTCTCGCTCAGGCTCCAGTGCGTTGTCCACATCTTCAGATGAGCACGTGCCGGCACCGCGGACTGTTCGTCGCAATCGCATCGGCAGCGTGACGAGCACTGCAAAAGCAATGTGAGCGCTGCTAGCTATCGTGAGTGCCCTGTTGCGCCGATGTCTCCTATGGGAATGCGCACCCCAACGCACGCACACCAGCCTGTGTACGCAGAGAATGACGAGCAGATAGAACGCCAGCTTCAGCGCTACGGACCGCGATCCAACGTCGTGAAGACATCGACCGAACAGGCCCATCGAATTCAGCACTTTGGCAACGTCGGTGGGCAACGAATGCAGCAGCAGTTAGCCATGCGCAAGCAGCACCCGACATCCACCGACCCTCCCGAAGCGGTTCAAAACCGCCTGCAAGCACTAGCAGTGAGCACTCGTCGTGATAAGGCCCTGCGACGAACGGCATCAACAGGGTCGACTGCTACTACCTTCTCCTCCAGTGAGAGCTTCAGCACCCAAAAGTATGAGACTGGCTCGGCCCCCACACCCAGTCTTCCAGCGGGTCCTTCGACGCAGCAGAACGCCTTGTTCGCTCGTATGCTGGAGCTGAACCGCGTTGCTGAGTCCACGTACAACACGACGCGGCGGAACAACGCGTTTGTTGCGCAGCAGTTGAAAGGAGCAAGAAAGATGAACTAACTTATTGAATTGAATTAAGTGCACCAACAGTGAATAATGTGTTAGCATCAGGCGGCATTCGTTTGCTTCACCTCTACACTCGTTTATGAGGGCGTTATGCTGATCCAAATAAGGTGGTTGCTGTGCAACGTTGCCTTCGCTCGTCGGTCTCTTTTGGCGAGTGGTCAACGGCGACGTGGTGGAAGTTTTGGTGCTGGTGCAGCACCGCCTCTCACCGAAACAACTTCAAGACCAGCAAGAGCAGATGTGGCGTCGGGATGAGCTTCAAGACGCTGATAAGATGACATGAGCCCTGCTGACCAAGCGGAGGCCAGCAGGTCTATGGATGGCTTCGCGACTTGCCCACGACGTCAAGTGTCAAGTATGTTAATCGTGAAAGCGGGAAGAGCTTCCTTCTGGATAAGCAGCTTGAGTCTCGGTGTCCCAGATCGCCCGGCGTCGGCTGCCTCCGAGGCAAGAAGGAATCCGAAGTGATGCCACCCCTGCCAGACTTTCATCGAAGGGCATGCTATACATCTTAGCATTGGATAGCCTCGATGATTGAATCCCTCCGTCCAAGTTGGACTCCAACGGACTGTTGACCATGCAGTCTTGTACATGGGGCAAACGTTTCTAAACCGGAGATACCCCGAGATGGATCCGTGGCGGAAGCCCATCGAGCGGCGTCGCTCCCAAAACGCAACGGCGTCGATGTGTCTTTGCCAGGATCGATCACCCTCGAGTTTACCTCTGGGTAACGTGCCATCGTGGATTCACGGGACACATGGCCGTCGGCATATGCTCGGAGCTCGAAGCCCATGCGCGGTGCTATGCAAGCGAGTGGATCCCTTGCGTCCCACTGCCGCGCTTCCCGTCTCTCATATCGCTATCGCGGCATGCCTCCCGATCCCGAGCGACCGCCACTTTTCTCTTTCCAGCGCCAACATTCGACTGCTGTGAGAGCGCAGACAGCAGGTTCGAGAGGCTTGCTGCTTGCATTCCCGTCGAGAGCTTCCAGACACTGCACTGCAGAGTGACCTCTTGTCTCTGCGCTTCGACGATCGCTGTCCACCAGTGAGTGCATCTTTCAATCCCGGGAACGCCAAACACTTTACAACACTGTAGATCGCGAAGTCAAGGGCAAGAATGGCACCAAGTTTCCCGTTGTCGAGGTTGTTGCTGCCGAAGGTGCATGTCACGCCTGAGGATCACCGACTTGCCAAGGAGATGGTGACCAGGATGCTCGAGCACACGGTGCAAGCTTTCGAGAATTTTGCCTACGACGGACAAGGAGTGGTGGACTTGGCTCGGTGGAAGCAATTTGGAGCCCAAGACGACCTTAAACTCTATCGCGAACGAGTTGCGGGAGCCACCAGCTCGGGATTAGCCGCAGCGCTCGGACCCGACTCCATGCTGCCCAACAGCGACTCAATCGCCGCTCTGGCACCACCTACTATGATGATGACCGGCTGCTGCCCTGGCAGCGTAGCCAACGCCATGAGCGCTGCAATCTCCGAGACACAGGACGATTTGTCGCTGCTTGTGAGCTTCATGCACGAAGACGTGGCTGACTGTGCCGTGCTAAAGACCTTGAGTCGCCTACAGCGCAGAAACCTTACCACTACCTGGGTTACAAGTACTTCGTTCGCAAATCGCCTGGAGCACCAGGCCTCGTCAAGCACCGCGACTCGCTATACCTCGAGTTCAGCGGCACAACAATGACGAAACAGGAGAATTACTGGGCTTTGTGCTCTTGCACTCTGTGAACCTGCCGGAATTCCCGGATCTGACCAAGTACAACTGCATCCGCGCTCTGCAGTCTGTGCGATATCTGTATCGCCAGCGCAGCCACGAGGTGGTGGAGGTTTTCATGCTGGGCAATTTGGATGTGTCGGGTATGGTCATCAAGCCTATCGCTGACAAGCTGGCACAGATTACTTTATTCGCGCTAGTGCAGCTCACAGACTGTGCCGAGGCCAAGAGACTTACGAACATGGTCCATGAGCGTAGGCCATCCGTTCTTGTGCGATCTCGCCACCCAGACAGCGATGAATGTCAACTGTGCGGCAAAACTCCAAAGAAGAGTGCTTTGCTGAGCTCCGGCTCCAAGCAGCTCCTCAAGTGCGAAGTCTGCGGCTGCTTTGCCTGCGCGAACTGCCGCGACATCAAGAAGATTTACGTGCCCAACCCCGATCACATCCTGGGTAAGTTCCAGAAGGTGTCGGTTTGCATGACCTGCATCATCGAGGCCAACGAAACCCTTCACGATCAGCATTCCAACTCGTCGGGAAGCGTACGCTCTGCACCTGCAACACGACAGCCTTCCATTGTATGGACTCCTGCTCCTGGTGCCCAGCAGCGCACAAACTCCGCATCAAGTGGGGGTTCCAGCCACCACCGCAGCATAAGTTCGGAAAACGCAGGACCACACAGTGCACGCTCCGACAAGAGTGTCTCTGCGGCAGTATCGAACCTGGAGATTGGTGCAACCCGCCCCAAGTCATCGTCATACTCGTCCAGCTCTTCCGCGGGCTCCTACTGTCGATGATTGAGACGACCCCGCGCAGTCCAAATGCGCTCGCGAGGACGTTAACACTATCTCCAGCTCGTCAGAACCAACAAACTCGCGCGTACACAGGGAACTGTCGCGCTGGCAATTGGGATCGTCCTCAAGGTGCCCCAAGAGGTCGCCAAAGCTTCACTGAGCCCACTGCGGCTGTGTCGCCCATGCAGCCGCGAGATGTGCAGAGCAATGTCAGAGCGGAAGCAGGATCAGGGTCGTCCAAGTTGGTAGTCACTAGATCTAACAGTTCTGGCAAGCCACCTGTGCCAGCATCGAGCATGTCACCGCAAAGCAGCCAGCGAACCATCGGTAGCAGCAATCGGTCGTCGCGATCGCACTCGGCGGGGACGTCTACAGGCTCCTCTCCCCAGGAGGCGATGTACGCGCGCCTGATGGAGCTGAACGACGTAGCAGAGCAGACGAGTGCGTACGTTTCGCAGCGAGGCCGCCGAATGTCATAGAGCAAGGCTATTGAGGCTGCTCATTCGTTTGATATTGGTTGGTGTGCTTGAGAAGGTGGATAGATAGTATAGCTAGCGGCGTTATTGTAGCTTGTAGAGGACGCATGCGTCCGGATTAATATTATGCTCGTGTTCATGTTCAAGCATGCTCAAGGCAATCTTCATACCGTGGTCCTTGCAGTGAGCAAGATACTTTTTCTGTGAATGCTTGTTAGCCATGTCCTGTATCAGCTGATCCGAGCGACATTGAAGCCGCGGGACATGTCTGCAGTGTCTGTGTCTGTCCATTTGGCGCTGATCCCGCACCCGCACTGCAGACGCAGACAGGAGGTGCACCGGTGCTTGCCGCACTTGACGCATTCGATTCTGATCGAGCGTCTGCGATCAGTCAGTCGAACCACACAAAGGGTGTCGGATGGTTGTCATTGCCTGACACGCTCGACAGCCGACATCTCACTACCGGGCTATTTCTGTCACCCTGACAAAGCTGACAATGCCAAGCTTAGAACTCCGCATCTACACTGCAGCTCGCCTTCACTACGTCTCGAGGCTGCATGGACCCGTGCAGCCAGGTCGCTACACGAATGGTTGCGATTGCCCGAACGACGAAACGCGCTTCAGCGTCGAGCACTGCTGCAACGGACGCGAGTTTGCACGCTTCATTGGCATCTTATTAACGCGTCCGTCGCGGACGCAACAAAGTATCGCTCGGAAGGACCTCGCCGTATCGCGTGGCACCTGGTCGGCTTTCTGGACTCAAGTTTCCTGCAGCTCGAGCAAGAGAGACGATGACCGGGCTGCCACCCAGCGCTTTGCAAGTGGATGCAGTTCAGTCAACCGACTTAGCTGCGCTCTCGATGGCGGGGAGCATGTTGACTCGACCGCTCTCTGGCGCGTCGTAAGTCACAGACAGACAGACATTGCTGAGCTGGGACAGACCAAATGGATACAAGGTGGTCGTCGCCGGGGATAAATCATCGCGCATCAACGGAATGTCCACCGGGTACGTACAGTATCTCAAGGCCTCTGCAGATTTGGCATTAGTGCCTAGGAGCCTAATTGGCTTAGACTAGGTTCCCTCCGGGCCATCAGATTAGGCTCTGGTGATAGAAATGTATGGGGCCGGGCCCAGATCTTAGATTAGGCATCACATTTATACTTGGTTTCAGTATGGGTACCTCTCAGATGTGAGCAGGGCTCGCAAAAGCGACCAGATCAAACTCTCTCACTATACAGTTGACGTAATTTAGCAGCAATATACTATGAATACTCTTCTCCGCTTTAAGATATAATACACACCTCTCAACCGTGTGTGCCAAGCTGATAACGAACAAAAGCACTACAGCCTCAAGGTGTCCTCGCGATACATCGTACGTCGACACTGACGAGCTGCTTGCGAAAGGCGCTACCATGCTAGAAGATGCGAATGAGCTCGTCGTGCTGGGCCGGGGTGTCCATGCTCGATGAATTGCTAAACCAATGCTTTAATTCTACAGGTGTGTTGGCGTTGCAACTTTCCGAACACAGCGCCATTACATCAAGGCTGCGAGCTCGTCATACGTCGAACGCCAAAAAGCCGCGCTTCTTTCCAGCCTGCCACGCGGATGATGGCCCATGTGTAGAGAATTAGCACCACCAAGCGCAGGCTTTCACCTAGCTTTATGATATGCTTTTCAATAAGGTTTCGACTCCAGCTATCAGAATTTGGATCAACCCGGAACCGCTTTACTTCCCAGCACTATCGCACGGAGCAAGTAAGTACACAGCTTCATAGCATAGCGATATGTTGGCGGTGCCTATACTTGCAGGCGTTCAGGACGCGTATTGACTTCTATTTACAACAGAAAACGAAGGATCTGGGTGCTGTTTCGTATGAATTTTCAAAATTTCGACAGTGAAATTCTGATTTCCGACATGAATTTTGGATTTTTGACTGTCTAATTAGGCATTTTCCTGAAGCTCGGATTAGGCATTTTGGCTTTTCTCGTAACACAATGCCTAATCTGCAAAGGCCTGAGTATCTCCATCGGAGATGTCCATCGTGGGCATCAATGAATCGAATCGGTTGACAGCAAAGTTGAAGCGGTCATTTTCACATGCTTTTGCCTCAATAACCTTCCATAATAACATTATTGGCGATGATGAATAGATACAGTGTATGAGATAACTGTGATTCATTTGACTGAATAACGTGCTTTAACTTTTGTATAGCGGTATAAAACTTAGTTTACAAGGGTTACCACACAACTTATCGCGTTTGGCGGGGCATGTGTTGCTTGCAGTTTCACCATCTTCGGGTTGAGTCCCTCGCCGCCGGATACAACTGATCCCGCACTTGTCCATGCAAGCGTTCACTGTTCCTGCAAACCAGTCCTTGTAGGCCAAATGCTGCCTTATATTCAATCTGTTGCCACCACTTTTTCGATCCGCAACCTTTTCGCGTTCTACGGGCTCACTTCTCGAATTGCAAGCTGCTGCTAGAGCGATCAACCGCCACCTCATCCCATTGCATTGCTAGCCGATTGAAAGCCTTCGGTTATGAGCCGGCGCTTCCCAATCCCGAGAGAGGCGCTACCCGAGCTCCAGGTGAGCGAGGAGGAGCACAAGGCCAGCAAACAACTCATGCAGCAATTGCTGGCGCACACCGTCCGCGAATTTGAGTTCTACGCCTACCACAACAACGGAGGGGTCGACGCTCGACGCTGGAAGGCGCAGAGCTCTCGAGACGGTCTCCAACTCTTCCGTGAGCGCAAAGGTGGATCCACCGGTGCCAGTGTGTTCAACGACGTTCGTCGATGCCGACTGGACCTACCGATGTTTTCCACCACGATCGAAAGTTTGACAACCCCGACGATGCTTTTGACGGGCGTCGGGCCCGGACGCATTGAGGACGCCATGAGTGCTGTCGTCACCGAGAGCCAAGAGGATTTAGCGCTCGTGGTCAAGTACAAGCACCAGGATGTGGCCGACTGCGCCATCCTCAAGACGCTGGAACCGCCCACCCAATCGGAGCCCTACCACTACCTCGGCTACAAGTTCTTCGTGAGAAAGTCACCGATCGACGGTCGACTTATGAAGCACCGTCACAGCTTGTATCTCGAGTTCAGCGGTATGACGCGCACCAGTGAAGGCGAGAAGATCGGCTTCCACATCATGCACTCGGTTGAGCTGGCTCAGTTCCCCGACCTGACTAGGTATAACTCCATCAGAGCGCTCCAGTCCACGCGGTACTTGTACCGACAAAGAGCGATCGCGTCGTCGAAGTGTTCATGCTGGGCAACATGGACATCTCCGGCCGTATCTTGAGGCCGCTCGCTAACATGTTCATGGTCGAGACCCTCGTTGGCGTGACGCGGCTGCTGGATTTGGCTGAAGTGCGCCGAATCTCGCAAATGGCCCGTGAACAGCGACGATATGGCTCCCGAGCGGTCGTGCTGGCAGGTTGGTCGCCCTGCAAGGTGTGCGGTCGGGTCGATGCCACCAAGCAGCAGAAATTGCTGGTGTGTCGACTGTGCGGTGACGCTGTCTGCAGCAACTGCACCACGACCAAGCGCGTGTTCATCAGCGACGAATTTGGCATCCTCGGAGAGTTCAAGAAGGTGCAGGCCTGCACGATGTGCGTGCTCGACGCCAATACGGGTGCTTACATGTCTCCTCATGAACGTGTGATGCGGACGCCTAACAGAAGCTTGAACATCGACTTCCAGACGCCAAAGACAAAATCGCCAACGACTTGGCCTCTTCGGTCCGAGCGCCGTGCGCCGTCTCCTACTGAGTCTCCGTCTTTTCAGAGGCCTTCACCATACTCGTCGACCATGCCGGTGTCTTCAAAGCACGGTAAACAAAATGGTTCTAGCCCTCACAAGAGCCGTCGATGGACAAAGCCCACACCGACGGATAAGTCTTACTCGGAAAGAGGCTACCGTCGTGTGCAGCTCGAGACTAAGGCACGAGCACAGACCAGAGTGTCCATTCAGCGCTCTAGACCGAGTGACGCTCCTATATATCAAGCAACCCCCGGACCAACAATGTCACCTACCTGTCCGGAAATCCCAGCGGGGTTGACACCGGCGCAGAGTGCAATGATGAGTCGACTGCTTGAGTTGGGCAAGATAGCCGATGCTGCGTCAGCCACGACGCACCTGAACGGCATCTACTGCGAGCAGCACTGGCGAGAAGAACTCAAGATGGAAGTGGAGGCCAGTTGTTCCCCAGAACTCCTCAAACCTGTGAGGACGTGGGTTTAGGCTGTTTTTATCCGCCACCTTCGTCCCCAGGGTCTGTCGCTCCGGAGGATTGTTGAGACACCATCCCCGGCCGAGTGGGGACGAGGCTGCATGTATGTACGCTAGGCACGTGTGAATTTGAACTTATGAAGAGGACGAAAGGAATATGAATGTGTATTGACTCTCCTATCCACGCTTATAATTTGCATGGTGGCATGTGTTCCTGGTGTGTAAAGGAGAATGCAATGGAGACTTCCAATCTCGCCACGCATTAAATGCGTGTCAACATTTTTGCCACGCCAGGGTAGATATGCATGCTTGCGTGCGTCGTCGTCGTCGCATCGGCTGACGATGATGACCGACCACTTATACTAACGGTGATCACTGGCATTGCAGTCGCTGGCTTGCTTGACGAGCACGCCTCGATCCGGCACGGCGAGGAGTGACTAAGTGGCCACGTCGTCAGCCGTACTACGGTCGCGCAAGGAGTTGGCGTGCGCGAGCAGGCAAGAATCCGTTAGTAGGCAACGCTCACTCACATGACATGGATAACACTCGGATGCCAAGAACTGCTCCAGAAGCGATGGAAAGTGAATCCGCGACTGCGAGTTGAGCTGCGCAGGCGACATCGTGGTGTCAAGCAGGAATCGCTGAAAACGAGTCTTCAGATGAGACGAGGATCCGCCTTGGATGGTGATCAGCGGACCAGGTGGATTCACTTGCAGGCTGAGATCGGGGAAGACAAGCATTACCAAGATGGCAGCTGGACGGTCGAGCGGTCTGGACGTGACTCTCGCGAAAGGTACGGCAGACGCGGGCGTCGGAATGGCAGGCATGGATCCACCTGTCGTCGACATCAACATCAACAGCATTTGGCGGGCTCCGTTAAAAGCATCAAGGTGTCACACCATCGTGTCAACAGATGCTCCTACTCAGCGGAGCACGCGTCTGGGCAGTTGCACAGGTGACTCAGTGTTATGCCTTCCCTCCGCCATCGATCAGCACGTCCCCGCCTGCTCGCTTCCGAAACCGGTCGTGAAAAACCTGTCGGCATTGACCCTCCTCATTTCTTGAATCGCGGTGGCGAACGCACTTGGCTTCGATCAACACGATGGGAAGACGATTCCCGATCCCGAGGGAGGACCTGCCCGACCTTGAAGTGAGCCAGCGGGAACACGAAGATGGCAAACAGATCATGATGACATTGCTGGACCACACGCTCCGCGAATTCGAGAGGTTCGCATACGACCGCAAAGGAGTGGTCGACACGAAGCGCTGGAAACCGGCGTTCTCACACGAAGACCTTAACATGTACCGCGAACGGGACGTCGGTGCCACTAGCTTGGGACTGTCGAGGACTCTGCAGCACTGTAACGTGCAAAGCCCGACGTTTGCGTGCACGGCTGCGGCGCTGTCACCTCCCACGATGATGTTGACGGGATGGGGCCCTGGACGCGTTGAGGATGCCATGAGTGCTGTCGTAACGGAGAGTCAACAAGACCTGTCCTTAGTGGTCACGTACATGCACCAGGACGTGGCCGACTGTGCCATTGTGCACACAATGGAGCACCCGACGGACGATGCACCCTACAACTACTTTGGCTACAAGTACTTTGTCAAGAAGTCCCCGACGAAAGCTGTGGTGGTGAAGCACCGTGACTCGCTGTACCTCGAGTACTGCGGCATGACGAAGACCCGGACAGGAGAGACTCTGGGATTTCACCTCATGCAGTCTGTGGAGCTGTCCCAGTTCCCCGATCTCAGTGGCCACAACTCGATTCGAGCACTGCAGAGTTCCCGTTACTTGTACCGCCAGAAGAGCGACCGCGTCGTCGAGGTCTTTATGCTCGGCAACATGGACATCTCGGGGATGATCGTGAAGCCTATCGCCAACATGTTCTCGGCCGGTGCGCAGTTTGGTGTGACGAAGTTGCTGGACCTGGCGGAGGTGCGGCGACTCACCGACATGGCGAGGAACCGTCAGCAGTACCGTGGGTTGTTGTCCTCCGGCGTCTTAGACCAGTCATCCTCGCAGGACTCGTCTACCTCTACATACATCCCGGGACAAGACTGCAGTGTATGTAAGCAGGGCAAGCCAAGCAAAGTGGCGGAGTGTCATCTGTGTGGTCAAAGTATCTGCCAGCGATGCCGCTCCACGAAGCGTGTCTGGATGAGTGACAGTGCCGGCATCATGGGCAGCTTCCGCAAGATTCAAGCATGCTCCATGTGCGTCATGCGCGCCAACACTGGAACCTATGAGCCCCCAGCGCAACGTGTGCGTTCCCAGCGATCACACCAAGGTAGTATGAGCACTAATTCAAGCGGGAGTGAGCACAGCTTCGGAGGCCCTATGCCTCGCGAGTCCATTGCTTTTAATCGAGTGCTGTACGAAGGTGAGGAGTTGACAAGGCGGCAGCAGAGGCCCGAACAAGTCAAGAGACCAACCCGTCGCCGGTTAAAGACACACCCGCAGGTTGAGAATCCTGCTGCGCCTAGCGTTCGAAACTTTGTACACCTACGTGAACCAGTCTATCCAGACGCGGCGGAAGTTGCCACGGTTGTCTGCTCCTCTCCGGAATTTGAAGTGCCCAACCGCCTAGACTTGCAGCCACCACACTGTGCTCATGAGTCCCGATCATACCCTGGGTGGACCAGGACGAAGCTGAATGATGTTGGGTACTCACATTCTCTCGGATCAACACCCGAGGCAAGCAAGAGGTGCCCGAAGAAGACATCATTCGAAGGCGTCCCATCCGAGCAAGCAGCGATGATGACACGATTGATGGAGCTCACAAGTATGGCCAAGGCCACGTCGTACACGACGCAGGCGAACGGCATCTACTTGGCCCAGCAGATGCAGCAGCAGTTCAAAATGCCAACAAGGGCTGACTGGAGGAAGTGAACCAGCGGAAGTGCGCGACCTCATCAAACCAACTATCTATACTATGAAGCGTATCAGCGTGCGTAAGCCAGAGAATATAAATCAATATTGCCCTAGTTTCAACTGCAGGAGGCTTGGCGCACGAGTAAAGAGTGCGTGAGAGCGGTGGGTGAGATTGAAGAGCAGTGTCCAAGGACCAGAATGCCTGGTCGCTCACTTGAGTGTGCCAATTGACCTGGTCGAGTTGAAGCAGACTTCAAGTTGGGCCCATCAGCCAAACCAATCTGGTCAAGCGAGTTGCGCATTCGACGGTCAAGATCTGCAGAATTGCAATGTTTATCGGCAACATGTGCGCAGCTTCACGTTGAGCGAGGCAGAGTGGAGCAATGTTATTGTCAATAACATTGCTCAATAACTTATTGGGCACTGACAATGTTATTGGACTCGATTTTCGGTGTGTCGAAAACAAAGACTTTTGGTCTGACTTCCTGGTCTGACTCTCTCTGACCGACTCTCTTGACTGCTGCTGTCAAGGCTTGACTCAAGCAGTCACTGGAGTAGATCTCCACGTTGATTGAGACGCTGGTGAGGTTTCTTCCCGAACTAAGCATCAATGCCCTCTCTGTGCGGCATGGCTTTTCAACTTGCAAACGGTGCTCGAGAGCGCCATTGGCAGCCTCACACTTGCGCTGCACCGAAGGCACCGAAGCAAAGTGCAAGGCGCCACACATCTACGCTTGAGCTCTCTGCAGCAGACGATCCGTTTGCTGCTCACCGTCTGGCAGTCATGCGAGCTGGGACCTCGCAGATGGCGGGTGCCAAGTGACAAGGCACTTCATTGCCATCACCAGTCACTGCCGTGCACCAATCTTCTCACGCACAAGTGAGACCGTCGTCAGTGCGTCGGTGAGTTGCACCTTGACTGCAGACTGAGCGCACCAAGCATGCGCCACTGACCGCGCCTCTGCTGAGTACTGCTGTGTCCGTTGCATGTCGAACGTGACGCTGGTCACCGCGAGCACAAAGGCACAGAGCCCCGGTCTTTGGCTCGGATAAAGGCGACGCCACACCGTGCGCGAGCGGAGACTGCGAGACCACTCGACATTTTCCCAGCCTTTGACTTGTGCTGTCAAAGCAGGCTGAACTCCTGACGCCGGCATGGTGCGTCGAGACTTCCCGTTGCCGAGGGGCACGTTCCCGGACTTCGTAGCATCGACCGAGGAGCACCAGGACTGTAAGGACTTGGCCACTAAGCTGCTCGCTCATACCGTGCGCGAGTTTGAGCGCTTCGCTTACGAGGAGAAAGGTGTTGTGGGCAACCGGCGGTGGAAGCAGAAGACAGTGAAGAACGATCTCGCGCTCTACCGTGAGAGAGATGGCGGCTCTATGGGCATGGTGCTGGCGGACAACCTGCATCACTTGGTGGAGAAGCAGGAGATCTTCTCGCAGACAGCGGCGACGTTGATCCCGCCGACGATGTTGCTTGTTGGCACTCGGCAGGGCTACGTGGAGAACGCATTGAGCACGCTTGTCACGCTAACGCAAGATGAGCTGGCGCTCGTGGTCAAGTTTCTGCACGGAGATGTGGCGGACTGCGCCATACTACACACGATGGAAGGACCAAGCCCAAGCAGGCCTTTCCACTTCCTCGGCTACAAGTTCTTCGTCACGGAGTCCATGAGTGATGCACGGATCATCAAGAGACGCCACAGCGTGTATCTCGAGTACACGGGACTCACACGCTCGCGCACAGGGGAGGTTCTTGGGTATCACATTATGCAGTCGGTGGCCTTGCCGCAGTTTCCAGATCTCTGCAGCCGCAATTCCGTTTGCGCGATGACGTCCATGCGGTTCATCTATCGCCAAAAAGCCGATGGTCTGGTGGAAATCTTCATGTTAGGCTGCGTCGATGTCGCCGGCTGGCTGATTAAACCCATGGCACAGATGGTAGTGGAGGACGTGACTTTCGGTATGACGCGCGTCCTGGATTGCTCTGAGACGAAGCGCCTCACGCAGATGGCATGTGAGCATCAGCGACGCAAGAATGACATCCGACGAGGTCGAAGAACCACTCGCCAGGAATCCTTTGGCGATGACTCATGCTGCTCTGTGTGCCAAAGCGAGCGCAAGAGTGTGTTCCGTTCCTCTAGGGTAGCGTCGTGCTTCGTCTGCGGACGTTCGACCTGCGCTCGCTGCCGTGCCAACAAGCAGATCTTTGTGAGCAGCAACGATGGGCTACTGGGTAAGCTCGTCAAGGTACCGGTGTGCAGCATGTGCATCATGACAGCCAACATCAGCTATTACGAGCAGCAGCTCCGGCAGCAGCAGAAGAGCAGCTCCGGCGAAGAGATGGCCTTCCAGCCGATGCAGCTGTCCGATCGAATTGACCCCGAGGAGTCCTTGAGTTTCTCTGACTCAAGTAGTAGGGGTCCTAGCTCAGGGCCGGGCAGTAGACTGCGCGACGAAGAGCTCGGCTTAATGCCTGGCGGAGGACGCTTTTCCCAGATTCAACTGAGCCGACGACGCCTGACACCTCCGTCACTTATTCCGGTCGTCAGACAGAGCGATGGTACGGGCGCAGATGAATCGCACGGACAGTCTTCTCGCCTGCTGTAGTTATTCGCGTGACGAAGGCAATGAAACAAGTCCCTGGAGTAGCGAGGGAATCAACATCATGAAGTGTGTGTGCTGGGAGTGCATGTTATCAAATGCAGTGACGCTGGACGTCGTGAGACTAGTAGTAAATGAAAATAAGAGCTTGCTGCATGCATTTTTTAACCAAACACAGCTCCATCGTGTCAAGTGCATGAATGCAAAACACTAAATCGCACATGGATAATTGCACTGTCAGTTCACTGGACCACGGGGCATGTCTTGTCGCACTATGTACATTAGCTCTGCACGAAACACCGGGTCTTCACCTCGAGACTATCGCGAAGAATTTACCAGCTCCCGCGCCGGATATCTATCGCACTCAAAGCAGACGACATGCCAAAACAATTTGAAGACGATGAAGGTGACCTTCAGAAGGTCACGAGGTTCGTTGGGAAGCGGGCAAAACCTGATGGGAATTAGCGTCACCAGCTCAAAGTTTGTGGTCGATGGAGTCATCGCTAGCGACACAGCCAATCGTGTAGGTGAAACTGCTTCCCGCGATTTGCTGCGGAACAGGTCGCCGATCTCAGCAATATCGCCTCAACCGACTGGATTGGCTCGACAGCTTCAACAACAGCCTTTTCATCTGGTCTCGCGTTCGCGGATGCCGTTCAGCGCCTTTACCACAGTTGTTGTCTGAGTGCTCAGCTGAGCCCACTCACATCAAGGCTGTTCGGACCAGTAGCACGCACTCTACTGTTCGAGCCTTGGGATTTAACGTGGGCTAACCTCGCTTAGCCATTTCGCATTCCCCAACGTGTGCGGTGTCTAGCAAACTCCGCCAAGTATACCTTCTTCATCGACGATGTCTCGAGACTTTCCACTGCCCCGGGATCTGCTCCCGGAGATATCTGTGACGCATCACGAACATTTGACATGCAAGGACTTCACCACCAGACTGCTGACACATACTGTGCGCGAGTTTGAACACTTCGCGTACGATGGACTTGACGAGATCAACCCCAAACTGTGGAAGACGCAGGCCACGCGCGATGAAATGACCATATACCGAGAGCGGAATGCCGGTCGAGTCAGTGAGTCGCTGGGTGACATGCTGCATCGCTGTGCGGCCGTGTCACCGCTCTTCTCCTTGACACCAGCGGCACTGACGCCGGCTACCATGATGCTCACTGGGCTTCGCCATGGTCACGTGGAAAACGCCCTCGCTACTCTTGTCACCAAGACCCAAGAAGAACTTGCACTTGTGGTCAGATACCTGCACGGATCTTCGTCGGACTGCGGCGTGCTGCACACTATGGAGGCCCCAACACCCGATGACCCCTTTCATTTCTTGGGATTCAAGTTCTACGTGAGTCAGGCGGTGGGCGACCCAAGACTTCTCAAGAGACGACACTGCGTGTATGTCGAAGACAGCGGGTTTACCCGGACTCTGACAGGCGAGAAGATCGGGTATCACATCATGCACTCTGTGAACCTGCCCGGGTTCCCAGATCTTCGTTCTCGCAATTCGATCCCCGCGGTGATGTCGATGCGATTCTTATACCGACAACGAGAGCAGGGTATCGTCGAGATCTTCATGCTGGGTAACATCGACATTAAAGGACTCGCCATTAAGCCTATCGCGCTTCACTTCGCAGCAGATACCTCGTTCAATATGGCGAGGTTGCTCGACTGCTCGGAAACCAAGCGACTCACGCAAATGGCACGTTCCCATTTAGCACGCAAACATCTGCGGCGCCGTTGTCCAGACAGCCCACAAGAATCGGACGACTCGTCGTCGAAAACTGCATACGCATGCAGCATGTGCGAGCGGGTGGGCAAAGACAGCGGTCTCGGAGCCTTTAATCTCGTTGATTGCCTGGTGTGTGGGCGCGTTGCGTGTCCTCGGTGTCGCGCGTTTAAGCAAGTTTTTGTTAACAGCCACGACGGCTTGCTAGGACAGCTGATCATGGTCCCCGTTTGCATGGGCTGCATTCTGGGGGCCAATACCAGCTTCTTCGAAGTCCAGCGAGCTCAGCCACAGCCCGGCAACGGACGTAAGATCACTTCTACTATTCGACGGGGAGGAAGAGAAGGCTACAGCATCTCCAGAATCAAACATCGTGGCAGCACGAGGAGTCGTGCTATGAATGTAGTGCTCCATAGCCGGTCAGCCGATCGTAGGCAGCGGGTTGATTCGAGCTGGGGAGATGACGTGGTGTCACCCACGACTCCAACGACACAAGTTTGGAGCCCCGAGCGGGTCTCCGCTTGTCAGACGTGGGTCGCTACTCCTCGCGGCACTAGCCATATTCGATTGACGCCGAGAGAAGGCTCTCTTACGATCGAGGAGCGCAAACCGCTAGGACGACCGAAGTCAACGCCATCTCCGCGTCCAAAATAAGGACACCCTCAGCTCAGTCGATACCGATCGACATAACTCCTCAATCAATCACAATTTGCTATTCTTGAAACTTGCTTTTCAACCTTGATCGCCTTATAACAACCGTGAAAGCTCCCGTGGGCCAGTCGTGATCAGCCTTGATGTTGTGGTTGAAGCAGCTATTCAGTAGGGTTTGTTATTGTCCCGGCTGCAGCAAATAATCAGCAGATCCGGATAACCCGTCGAGTTTTTCTTCACGTCAGTCAGTGTTCCTGCCGGTAGCAGCCTGGAATGTGGGGCAAAGCCCCCCTTTAATGAAGGCACTCGTTATTTCGCCCGAATGAGAAGCATGAGACGAGCCATTTTTGACCGAATCTGCCCACACATCATCTTTTCAGAATCATCTATCCCTTCCTCCTCGCTCTCGTCGATCGCATTTGCAACTAGACGGCGCTTTGGTGCAGCTCGCTGGCGTAGCTCCATTTTCCTGCAGCGGGGGAGAGGGAACGGATTGTGTGGTTTTGAGCCTCCCGCGTAGCAGTATACGTTATACGCTGTACGGATGCAAGCTTGGCAGATCGGCAAATTTGCTGGGGGTTGGTTTCGGTTAGGGCTAATCGCGTTCGGGCAAAATACTCACTCTCTTTAATGAAACGAACACAAAGACTTTTACCCTGATTGGGCGCCTTTCAAAACCTGTCACAGACGGTTTTATCCTTCGAGTTTTTGTTTAATGCTAGGGTTGTGGTGTTAATAAGGCCGGCCACAACCGAAACGTGCATCAACCGTTTACTCCGTCCGGAATCAAGTACCTGCTTGATATAAAGTTTCTATTAGATTCAAATCGCGGGCAATTAGGAGACGGACAAAATTTATTCTTAACTTTCTCAAATTTAGTACATTGACGCGCGGGAAAATCTTGAAGATGCGTTTGTCTTAGTGTTGAAGCTGGAAGATATGGAGGAAGCCGCCTTGGGTATGTGTCTCGTAACCCGATCTCGAGGTAGAGCGGTTCACATTCGGCGCGAGCTGCGGCGACGTGTGCATGACGAGTGGCTGCGGTTGGAACGGGAACGCCTGCTACGCGTCCATCACTACGTGACGATACGCTGCCTCCCCGATCCAGAGCAGTCGGACTGGATGGAACTGTGGCGGGGAGGTACCGATAAGAACATCATAAACACGACTAGTTTAAGCAGGTGAGCGTCCCGTGCTCCGACGGTTGTAATGATGGTGCGGTCTTACTGACGTACTTTGTTTGTCTATCAGACATTTATTTCAGAAGCTGCTCGCACGCTTCGCGGACTTCTATACGATGCCCACTCCGAGTCCTAAAAGAGGACGACCGCCCAGGCCTAAACCATCTGCATCGAGTACTGGGTCTGATGCTGATCTACTTCGTTGGCTCCATGCACACACACGGTTGTGCTTTTGTTTTGGAGCTCCTACGGATATCATAAGCCGAGTGCTCAACGCCTCCGAAGTCGCATTGGCAGCGTGTTTGAGCCAATTTGCACCTGCACGCATAACATGGCCCTCGCCGGCGAGGCGCGCGTTGGTGCAGCTCGTGGCTCTGAAGCAACCCGTGATTCAGTATTCTTGGGGCTTCATTGACGAAAAAAATCAAGGTGTGTGTATAATGTGGCTAGCACGTAAAACCTGTTGATTGTTTAATATTTTCTGTCCATTGCTCACGTGTGTAGGTGCTTCAGCCGTCCGTTCCTGATATTCAAAACGCGTACTACAATGGCTGGCTTCACTCTGTTTTCGTCACTGGCACTTTGTGCTTCGAAGCAGACGGCCTAATCGTCTGGGCAAAGCACAATTTCCTGGTAGTTGAAACGATTCCGAAAATTGCGTTGAGTTTCGCGACCACTTGTTGAATCCCGAGCTGTGTCCGGATATTCGCTATGGGATTTTGGCCGACAGTGCCTTCCCGTGTTCTGGTGGCATGACGGGCGAATCCTAACTCCGTTAAAGAAGGATGAGCTCGAGGGCCTGTTGCCGTCGGTTCGCGCAGCCGCTATGGCCTTGTCGACTGCGATAACGAAGGTCAGGCAAGGAGCAGAGTGGGGTATGGGCTCGATGGAAAAAGTGTACAAGCGTTTGCTGTTGCCGTTGCCTGCCGAAAAGTACAAGCGAGCGCGGTGGTTGGACAACATTTCCGTTTATCTAACTACCGAGTTCGATCTGTAGGAATTAGTCAGATTCGTACGACTTTCCTTTATGGGCTTACGATAGCCAA
This sequence comes from Phytophthora constricta, assembly GCA_011947335.1. NCBI lineage: Eukaryota > Oomycota > Peronosporomycetes > Peronosporales > Peronosporaceae > Phytophthora > Phytophthora constricta. Next base: position 20,578 of record JAAVTI010000289.1, read on the forward strand.
TGATAGTCCAGTGGGTACCATGGTTGCTACACAAACCTTCGTTACCCTAGTTTTCAATGTTTCTGCATGGCCGCGAGCAGTAGCATCATTTCCTCACGCCGCTGTCGGGCCTCAGCTCGGTCGAGCTCGAGGCGTTCTTCATACCGACGTCGCTCCTCCTGGCGTTGGGTCTCACGCTCCTTCCGTAGCAGTTGCGCAGACTCAGCTCAAAAGCGGCGTCGGGCTTCAGTAGTAGATAGTTTCTCTCGACGGACACGCTCTCTCTCTTTCGTTCGCGTTTATCCGAAGCATCCCGCTCCTCTCGAAGCTCCTGACGACAGGCTTCGTCTGCATGCGATTTTCGGTCCGCCTCTTGACGGAAAAACATGAGCATCTCCATCATCTCGCTGCGGCCGGAGATATCTCGTTGCTCAACCTCGGCTAATGCTTTCTCCATGGTGGATAGTCGGCGATTTGCCCTGGCCCTCTTCGTTTTATTGTAGTTCCCCTCGGTAGATACCGACGATTCGCTAGGTGGCCTCTTGTTCAGCTGCACCAGATTGTCTGGGATCACTCTCAGGTCCTGCCCCCCAGACGTGCAATTGATGCACTGAGTTATTTTTACCGCTTCTGCTCATTAGTGTCGGCCTCTAGCATGGTTGGAAGTCTGGCCAGCAAATCTCCTGTCGAAGACGCCATTGTCGGTGCCAACTCTTGGCCCGGCGCTTGCTCCTCGCCTTCGGGGTCGGCGTCGATGCATTCTGTATTGGCGGTCGGATCTCCGTGGACGTCTCGATGACTATTTCCTTTCCCACCGTAGGAGAGGCGGTTTTCTCCCCAGATTTTATGTGCTCGGGCCGTTCTTGCGTAGTATCAGTCAGTTGGCTGTCGGAAAGCTCGAGATCAGCCGCGATCTGGGCGTCGAACATGGCGTAACGACCAACAATAGTTCCCACGAGTTGGAGGCGATGGTACCACCACGTTCGCGTCGACGGCGGGGGCTGTGCGCGTCACGCCAACACCTACTGGACCTTCGTTTGAGAGAGCTGTCGGGGATTCGGCTTGAGAGCCGGCGGACTGTGGCCGCGCGCGCGTCTACACGATTTGCTGACTCGCCCATGCCCGTAGCTCGAAGTGCATTAGATACGGCCTTGAGCAACGAGCTGTCGTCATGCCCTTCATCCGCACCGTCGTAGGACATAGTGCTGGCTGTGAGGTCGTCCATGCTCGCGTTTATCGTTTTAGCCTCTTCGACGTAAACAGGCAATTCCCCGCTTCCTGTAGGTTTCTTAATGCATTATAGCCCCTTAAACTTTCGCCGTAGCGAGTCCCAGTCCCTGGATGGCCAGTCTACAGGACGGATCGTGTTGTATATCATCCCGGCCCGCTCACAGTGGTTCTTCCCCAGGGGCTTAAGCGTGTCGGCCACGATTCCCAACAGATTCAACTCCTCGTCCGTATAATGGACATACCCCGAGCGCCGGCTCTGTAAGGACACCATAAGAATCACTAAAGCGGCTGTGACCGAGCCTCATTACGACCTCAAACGCTTCCCCCACCTTCGCCATCTTCGACTCGCTTCTTTCTGTTAGAAGTGTGACTGACTACCAGAAGAACGCAAGGATCCAAAACCTTGATTCAATTTTGACTAGAAGTTTGTATATGTACGTGAAAAACCTCAATCAGCACACTACACAACTCCCGACCTTCGTTCACTCCCAAGGCACTAATTGATCCTGCAGGTGGCGGTGCTGGCATTCAAACCAGCCGCACCGACATATGAACCAAAGGGAACCTCCGTAGGCCACCGTTATTTCGTCTCCTGGCCACACGTTCCGGATCGTCCCTGCTACAACAGTCAGCCGCGTCATAACTTGGAGCTCGCGAAACCACGCGTTGGGATTGCTATGGTGGTTCACAAACCGCATTCGACCGCCTTGACAAATTTTGCATCAAACCGAGTGTCTTGCCCTCAATCGACTTGGTGTCGAGCTCCATTCGGTACCCACCATTGACTGCACGGTCCGCTGAGGGGCTCCGAAGTGCTGAATGTGCCCAAAGTATTGCCCGACCACTTCACTCGCGGGGATTCACCCGTCACAACAGACCCCGTACTGATTCGTAATTTGGTGGCGCCTCGAGTAGAGGTTGTCATCCTCTCGGAGAGCATTACCACAGTTTCCCCCAATCGCACAGTTCTCCTCGCAGCAAAACCGGTTCCGTAGGGCATTGGCGCAAGTCAGTGCGTTGCACCGGTCTAGGCAAGCACACGGACGCGAATCTTTCACGGCAGCAAAGGCCCACTTGCCCGGGTTGAAGTGGCGATGCAGCTCTTTAACGAACGACGGCCACGATGCTGGTACCCACGAGTCTCTCATAGCACGCTCGCAGGTGCAGTACAATAGCGAGAACACTTCGGACTCCAGAGAGGCTTGCTCTTCCCCATCGACTTCTCCCTCCTGTGTATTTGAGAGCGAGGGGATTGCTTCACTCTTTGTGGTAGAGCCACAATCGCGAGAGGGCGTGTCGTCGTCACACGTGCCGCCGGCTATCGTTTGACTAGGCCAATAGCTTAGGTAATCCGGGTCAGGCTCGATCGATCCCGAGGCAACCGTCCAGCGGGGCGAGGACGAGACCTCAAGAAGAAAAGGTTCACCAGACAAATGGTCAGGTCCTGGGTCAAGTCCTGGCGTGGTAGACCCCTCATTTGTGGTCATCGTTATCTTGGACGCGCGGGTAGGTGCGGGACCTACCCGCGCGTGAAGTCGATCCTTGTTGCAGCTCCGCCGCCGACGAGCCCTAGACGCGAATCGTACCGTGGGGGACACACCACGACGTGGTGCTCTCTGGATCATGGGGGGCTTGCAGGCTTGTACTTCTCTCTGGTGGAAGAGCTGTTGCCGCATTTCGGCGAACTTTGGAAGGCAAGGTTGGTGAGATCCACCAACGGCGCCCGCTTCTGCTTCGTCCTAGCCATAGCTAGATCGCACCAACAACACACATACGAATTAGTAGTTTGCAATCCAATTCTCACACGCCGGACACATAGCTTTACCTGATGGTATGTGGTGTCTGCAGACACAGGCAGGCCTACGACGCTGTGGAAGTCAAGCACAAAGTTGGTAGCTGTCACACACAGAGCCGGTAGGGTACACTCTCCTACGACAGCAGACGTACCAAGTAGGGGGACTCGACGGCTAGGCGGCGGATTCGGAAATGAGAGTCCGTATTTTCGCGCCTAAAAAAAAAGAGATCGATGCTGAGCCTCGGTGCGCAGCGGCCTTTAAAGATCCCAAGCTCCAATTCAACCAAATGAAGATTGATGATCGTTGCTGATCATACAGAGTCCAGTATTACGTTTTATACTGGTGCAACTTGAGGGGTCGGGGTAAACCCCTTTAATGTGCATTAAATGGCTAGTTTCATGACAGTTTGATGACATCGATTTTCGAGGTCATCAAACTTGACTTCTTTGTCACCCGTTTAATGCGACTTTTTAATAGAGTTTAATGCGAGGGTTAGGGTGTGATTAAACCGTCTGTGACAGGTTTTGGAAGGCACCCATTGCAGGTCCATTTACCCTTTTTACATGACACAGGAGGCGAATACTGAGTGTACGGCCACTTCCGACACCCTTTATATTATACTACGTAGTAAGAATTACGAAGAGCATAAGTTCTCACAACAATCGTACTTAGTATGGAGCAACCAACTCAAAAGAATCGGCCAAGGCGACAGCCCCCTCTTGTCGCCACCCCCACACTCGTCGCCATCCAGCGGCAGTACGATACCCGTGTGCCGCCAGCAATGGGCAAGAGCCTTCGCCGTCATGGCCGCCCAAATCTCTGCAGCCCAGTGCATCGCAGTCAGCTGATCGATCTTGTACGCCTTAACTCTCTCAACATCCTCACCTCCATCAATGCGCTCGATGGCGCGATCTATTTGCTATGACTGGCACCTTGCCTTGAATGACGCCACTACGCTAGCGTCCGTAGGCTGGAGAATGGTGTCGTGTTGGGTGGCAGCATCTCCATCCTGATGTTCGTAAGGTGGCGGTCTTCACACACATGAGGCGATGCATTATTGTAGGTTCTACTCAATTGCATTGGGCGATTGGTTGAATCGCCGGAGCCGAATCGCCAGGCAATCGCCCACGGCATACAAAGGCTTATATATTCGTTTAAGTAGGATGTGGACTGGGTCTTCCAGCAGGATCATGCACTTTCTATGATATCCGGCGATTGCCAATTGACTAGAGTTTGTATTGAGCGATTGGGCCAATAGCCCATAATCGTCAAACTTGGCCGAAATGCACAATATCTAAGATTAGAAGTGTATCCCACCCCTCTGCCCGCATCGTCATATCTAGGCGACTTCACTTTTAATGGCTTGCGACGCTACCCGTCGCCATAGGAAGCGTCTTTAATCGTTGCCGCATTCTTGATGATGTTGGACACGGTGTTGCGGTCTGGCGGGTGTTGTAGCTTGAAATCCCGCGCAGCCCAACTCCTGGGTCAATCTGGTGCAGCCTCGCTCTTGTCAATAAGCTGGCGCTTCTGGCTGATGGCTATCCATCGACCCATGTTTGGAGAACTAGCTGGACGTCGGGGGCGAACTGCGTTTTGATTTTTGTCGCGCAAAGCTCAGACCTACTTTACGGAATATGAATGATAATCAATAGGATATAGAATGTCATATGCGTCGGAAGTGACCGTACACTCAGTAGAGGTAAAGGGTTAGGGGATGCGAATTATCATCGAGAAAACTACTGCCCAGGTTGGTTTTGAAAAGCCGTGCGAGCTATAACCCAGGTTGCATCTAGGCTACCCTGGCGGTTGGCCACGGTGTAATTTATCTGGTTAGAAAACAATTTGGTGATATAGCCTGTTCAAATGCATCTTAGGATGTGTAAGGGTACGTAACCTGAATTCATTCCTCGCTCGCCGCCCACCGTTCATTCATTCTTCAAATCGCCTCGTCGGACTCTAGTGGACAAGATTCTCTAGTCCCCACTTGGAAGAAGCTCCTCCGGTATGGAGGCCAAGTAGGGGAGGGTCATTCTTCTTCGCCGCGCGCGCCTCGGGTGCGCATGGCGCGAGCCACACTTAAAACCAACGGTGGGGAAGGTGGATCGATCATGAAGTCGTCCACCTTACCCCACCAAGTTTCACCCCCACGCTGCCGCCCCCGTTAGTCGCCGCAAAGTTATATATCGCTCACGCATCGTCACACCTGGACCAGATGAAGCGAACTGCTTCGAGCCAGAGTCGACCTATTGACTTGAACTGACGGCCTATTTTGTTTGTTTCGGCGAACGCGTCAACACCGCTCTCCGTGCCGTGACAGTAAAGTAAAAAACGAAAATTCCCGAATAACCCTCTCTGAGTAACCTCATCATAACCTCATGTGACCTTGCCTTCACTAGCCACTCCGGCGACCAACCATCTCATAAGAGGCTATCTCACTGTCTAAAACTGCCATAATCAACCATTCAAGCAGTCTACAACTCTTTCGAGCTACCAGAACGTTATTATTCGCCGAAATGCCTACAAGAATCCCCGTCAGCATGTGGCGCAAGAAAGAGGCCCTTCGGTGGATTGAACAAGAAGGCGACGGCGTCCCTACGCGAGCAATTAGGCACTTCAGTGCAAAGGCTGGGAGTTAGACGGCGGCAGCGTGCGCAGGTGGTGGCGTGACCGTGAAAAACTGCTGGTTGCTGGCCCGGCCAGCAGACGTGTAGCATGAGGGGGAGCAGAGATTGCGGGGCATGTCACCCGGTGGTTGATTCGAGACGGTAAATGAAACAGGGCGAGAGTTACGCTCTGTTTCTTTGCATACACAGTACGCGCGTAGTGAGGAAGCGTAGACTTAAAGTTTGTATGTAAGATAGAAATACGCGGGCTCGCGTATTTTTAAATGCAAACACTTAAGACTTTGGATAAAAAAGAAAACTGAATTGAATGGCAGCCCGCCACGTGGCGGGCTGACCTTATCTTTACGCTAAACCCTCTTAAGATGATATCTATTTGCAAACGTGAGAGCATGGTTGGCTCTCACGATTTGCATGAAATGCATTCGTCGCTGGCTGTCACAGCTTCTTCTGTCGCTTAGCACCCTAGTGATTAGTTCCATTCGGCGTAGGTCGTTTGTTTTCCAGCTCTGCATGTCGTGCGGCCGCCACAATTTTGTCCGCCCTGCCCTCACGATTTTCACAATCCTTTATGACTAGTGGGTGGTCGTGGTAGTTACCGCGAAAATGATACCTTCGCATTAGACGAGTTTGTGGCGCTGAGTAGACACTTCATAAACACCTTCGTCGCGGCACAGATCAGGCATACGTGAGTGAAGGTCATCTTGCCTGTTTGAACCGGCTTTTTGAGCACGTGGACTTCGTTCCAGATCTCGTCTCGGCTGGAATATTTTAAATGACAAACTGAAGGGGGGCGACACTGGCTCGCTAGGCAACAGGCTGGGTTGATTCGGAACGTTTGCTAAGTCTGCAGCGTCCACCTCCGTCGCTTGACTTGAAATTGATATAACTTGACTACTGGAAGGGAAGCTACCTCCGAAGGTCCCCTCAGAGTTTGGATTTTGGTGTCTCCGCACACACTCAGAGCTGCAGAACCTGTAGAAGCGATTAGCAGCTACTAGCAATGAGGAGCAGCGAGCTGTACTAACCTCAATGACAGCTCAGCTTCGGCATAAACCTCGTTGCTGCAGATACGATGCACAGGATGACCGCAAACGCAGCAAGGTGTCGTAGTGCTGAGCTCCTCAAGAGTGCAGCCAGCCATGGCACACTTCATCGTACTTGATCAATGGCGGGAGAATCTTTTAATAGGCAGGATAAGGGGGAATCACCCTCCGAGACGATGCTAAAGGATTGTATGTAGGTTGAAGATGGCACCGAAAGGCTTCCGTAAAAGGATTAGTATGACTATTACTAGTAAAGGCTGAATTCATTGTACTATACCAGATTATGAATAAAGTTGTCGACGCGGAAAATGTAATATATATCGTTATTAATATTAATATAATAATAATGATAAAAATACTAATAAACACATTCCACTATCAAACCCTGAACACTGATATTCGTCATGTCCTCTCTTTTGACCTGGAACTATTATTGTGCTTTGCACATATTTTTATCTCTATTTTAGAGTGCTATAGCAGACTTGATCGGAGTACAAAATTGACTTTTAGCCATGGCTAAAACAAAGTCTAAAAAGATGCCTTCTCTGAACTGCAAATTGGAATATTATTTTTGACAGCAGGAAAGCCATCCAGTCGTCGATTGTCTGGTAAGGCACGCGGATAGGGAGCGTGTTTCCTCCCTTCAGAGAAGACTAACTTCCTCTTTACCTCGCTTGAGTAGCTAGCTGGGTTCTCGGACTACGTGGTGCAGCTGTCTACGCGACCTACGGGCACTTCCTGATTTTGGAAGCAGAGGTAAGCTATTGCAGCGACATGCTGCAATTGTTTTATGGTTATCTATGCAGATGGCTCTAACTCGGTGAGATGGCTCTAACTCGGTGAATACTGATTTGTTTGCGTCTATTTCGCTTCCTATTTTAGCTGGAGTGTTCTGTGAGCTGGCTATAGTGACAGCAGAGACACGCGGTAGTGCTGAAAGCAGCACTGCAGCACAATCCGACGTGGCCATTCCAGAGGGCAGCAACCTGGGGAGGTTTTCTGACAGCACGAAAGGGAGAGATAGAGCGACGTCCTCGAGGCGGACAATCGAAGGCATTTGCATTTACATTGGAGGAGCGCTTCGCTGTACTCCGCGGACGAATCGTCGCTCTAATGGGTCAGCCTCCGTTCTCGAGTCTGATTTTGAATGACGAGTGTGTCTACTTCAGGGCCAGCAAAGGTGCTGCGCAGAACCAGTTTGTGGTGATGACGGAGGAGAATTTTGCGGCGCTACTGGTACAGCGAGTTAAGTGGGTGTCCCGGAAAGAGAAAGAGGCGTGGGGCCATGACGTGCTTAGCAACCTTCAGTTTGAATTCTACGTGTACTGCCATGAACGAGCCAGAGCAATGTCCACCATACATAGAGCTACGACGTCTCGCATCAGGATTGCAACAAGAGCAGTAGAGCATTATCAAGAAGAACAAGGTGTCAGCCTGGGTGCGATTGCCATGAATCATTTGGTTACAACTCATGCACGACAGCCAGACAACACCGCGTTGTACATCCCAGACGACAATACAACGCACCAAGAGTTGGCGCTCAATGAAGCTGCTGCGCGAATTGAATCTGAGGCAAGGAACGATTTATCTGGAGTTGCAAGTCGGCAGATAGTTATGATTCGTTTGGAGGTGAACAATACTTGGAATAACTTTCGAGTTGATGTGGCAAGTTTGCGACGCGCGCTCGGCCTACCGGCACACGACATTTTCGAGAGGGGATCTTTCACGGGTTCGTACCTGTCGAGCCACCAGAGGACGACATGGACGATGTTGATCATATGCAAGACGAGCTGCAGCAAAGCAGTGAAAACTAGTCCAGGTTAGGAAACTAGTCCAGGTATCTAATTGAAGGCAAGCTACTCGTACCGTATCCACAATGACCATATACACTAAGCAAGCCCCTTTGCGTGGTACGGGTGCATGCTTTCATGGCCACAGCTAACACTACATCTGGGTAACTTGTAAAAACCAAGTTGGCGTAACGTTGAATCCACTTCTTGAGAGAGCCAAAGCACAGCTCTATCGGATTTAGCTCTGGGCAATACGGGGTAGAAAAAGAAGACGCGCCAGTCTGATGAATTGCTGTCTCAAGTTCTTGGTACATGTGGATCTTTGCATTGTCCATGATGACAATAGAGTTCGGCAGTGGCCGTAGGTTCAGTAGTGGGATGACGTGTTTGATAAACGCGCGATGGAACGAAGACCTGGTGAACATCCCATCGGTCGTCTCCTAAGCCGCAAAACCTCGGTGGTCGACTGCTGCAAAAATTGAACGTCGCTTTCCGCGAGAAATGCAGTCGAACGACGCACTTGGTATTGCGTGCCGACCAGCCGTACCTTCGGTACGCGTGCCTTCCATCCTTGGAAGTTTCATCGACGAAGATGAGCTGCTCCGGGTAGACATATATGGCTTCGAGTTTGGCTTTGTAGTTTGCGATCTGATGACAACCAAATATTTAGTAAACACAATTATTTATTCCAGTTCAACAATGTAGCGTACCTCTAGGGGACACTCGCTCTCGCCGCCTTCGTGATAACCTTCCTCGTCAAACCGAGGTCAAAATGGACAGCGCGGCATATTATCGAGAGCGACAGGTTTTTAAGTTTGGGTGATTATCACGAAGATGATTTTGTAGCTCCTCTAAATAGAACGTAGGGTGTTCGCTCACGTAGCGTCGAACAGTTGAAAGGAGGTTGTCTGGCCAGCGTGCTGTCTTCTTAGCTGGTTTTTCTTCCTCCACAACTCCTTTCTCCAAGAATAATCGGTACCAACCAGAAATAGTTCGTGGCTTTGGGCCAAATATGTCGCTGATAAAGCCTACATCAATACCATCAACGTGCATAAGAGAAACGGATCACCAGCGGTAATCCTTCGAGTAAGTCATGCTTGCTGCGCAGCGCGCAGGATGATTGCTCTCGGAAATGCGATCTCAAATCGGCATTTCCGGATTGACTGGTCCTAATTCAAAGGGGTTGATGGTAACTTGCTGCTATACTGATGTATAAAAGAGATTTAACAAAAGTGACGAGTCGTAATTAAAACTTTAAACTCGAGCATAACTGTGTATAAATAGACTGGTATGCAAAAACATCAGCAAAGCACAATATTACAGCCATTTGAAAAAACACCACTAATATTAGGTATTTTCCCGTAAAACCTAGGTTTTGATGTAGCGTACTACTAATTATATGAACCGGCGCCTGGGCCTTGATGGACTTTGTATCGGGGCAACACCTCGTTTGAGCATGCCACATGCCCCTTAGTCATCTCTGCACGAAACTGGCGAAAGTGAAGTCGTGTGATTATATTAGAGTGCCAACCTGTGCTTCATTAACGGCATCACAGAAGATTACAGCGATTAATTAAGCACAGTAGCTTTGGATTGAGAAAGCTGGTTCATTGGTGTCTGCTAATACAGTATATCCATGTGGGATGTATTATGGGTCACTTAGGGAAACATAGAAAAGCCAAGATAAACGCAGTCGCGTTGAGGCCACAGGTAACGTGTTTCGGGTCAACATGCATGCTGAAACGAAGTGATCTACACGACTACAGAGGGCGGAAAGCAGGCTGCTGCTTCGCTTTGAGCAGCTTTCGAGTCTTCTGTGTCTGAAAGCGAAGTTTATCCTCCATGTTCATCATATCTATCTCGGTGCGCTCTCGCTGCTTGGAAAGCCTTGCCTGTTCTTTGCAGACGCGCCCGTCCTCCTTCTTCTTGAGAGCAGCTAGCATATCCTCGTACGTCAGCAGAACCCCACCGGAAAAACGTTCGTCGACGAACTTGCCTCGCTTTCGCTTGTTCTGCTGTGGAGTGCATGTCTCCCGTGTCACCAAGTTGACTAACTCTAACGCATCTGCATCCAGCCCTTTTCGTTTTAGCTGGCTCTGCTGACGCTCGCTGAGACGAAGGGTGCGCACGTGAGGGGCGATAACGGCATGGTGTGGAAGCCTCGTGTTGCTAATCCTTGGCTCGTTGCCTACAAGCAAAGAGAGCATTGCCTCCACCGACAATGGGTAGATGCCAGTTTTTGCAAACGCAGTCACTGCATTCTCCATAGAGAAGGCCAGCTCAAATGGCGTTCACGTTACCTCCACGATGTCGTCTCGGGTGGGGGAGACCTACATTACAAGCCGGAAAAAGCTGAAGTTGCTTCTCGTAAAGTCGCTTAACCCCTTACTTCCCGTATGTTGAACGGTTCGTCATAAGAGGTGTATTTATTTTTTCGGCATCTATGTTCAATTTTTCTTATGATGAACGGTTCATCATTAGCAGATTTTTATTTGGAATTTGTATGGGCGGTGTGCCTGGTCTGGAGCCATACTGAGTTTAAGATGTTTGCTTAGGTATATAAGGGCCAAATGCACAGGTTTAGGGCATCGCCGCAGTGCATAGTTATAAACGCAAAATAGAAAGGCACTTGCCCCTGCCACACCCACCAAAAATTCAGTGGCCGACAGCTCTCGATCAACGCCACTCTCGAAAACGCGCGGAAGGTGAAAGGTTGTCGCGGATGTGGGCAAGACACCGCGTCATGCGATGACTGATGCTGAACGACTCCTTCAGTTACAAGTCGTGTCTCGCGAAACGCAGAGAACTGACAGCACGTTCGAATAGAAGCGCCGAGGGCGCCACAAGCGGCGCAACCAGCAGAAAGCGAAGGCAGACGCCGAAACTAGTGCGGAGCACACAAGAGAGCCACAACCAATGTAATCTCCGACTGTGCGGGCGCCACCAACACCACACGATGTACGGTGACGGCCCAGAGCAAGCGAGCGGCGCATAAGATACCTACAGCCTCGGCGACGCGCGAAAAGAAGTCCACCGCTATGGCGACACGCAATCCAGCCCCAGAAATGGACCAAGCCAGCAAGCCTTGATCAGTGCGAGGCCAAAGGTCTTGGAGGATCGTGCGGCTATCGGGGAAGAGCTGGTGACTCCCGCTGTCTGTTGGTTGCAAAGAGCGAGATGAAGGCTACCGGATGGGTATACGGTACGTTATGTTGTAATTATCCAGCATAAGTATTTGAAGCATGACTGGGATCCAACTTAACATCAACATATCTAACAGTGTCGACGTGTTTGTATAGATTCAACCACGTTTGGCCTCAACCCCGAGCTCGACGACATTTTACGACGGTTCCTACGGACCCTCCCCGAGTTTGATGACGGTCGTAAGTACTGCTCTACTTTTTCCTCAGACGGTGTGGGACCAGATTGGTGTGGAGTCGACCAGATACCATGCCCCGTCAATTACGGGTCATGCGCGGGTCATTGAGGTTCAATGGAGACGGAAGGGTAACGAGACTGAACGACTGCCCACGACGTATTGCGGATCTGAAGGAGTTGAAGGTGTGGGAGGTGCTGCGCGTCGTGAATCTGCTAATTGCTCGGATGTCGTGCTCGGTGAGTGAATCGATGGGTATGGGAGATTGACGCAGCCTGGTGCGCTGCCTGCAGGTCGTTTAGACGAACAGTAATGGCTTTTTCTACATAATTGGCTGTCTACCAAATTTTTCCATCATTTTGTTGCTTCTTGCGTGGTAAATGCACTAACCGATTCTGTATGGCTAGTACATGTGCAATGTCGTACGTGAGGTCAGAAAAACTGCTTCCAGATCGGGCATTTGAACCATGACAAGGGGGCGACATACCGCGACGTCTGCTGCTTGAACACACGCTTTGGAATCGCGCGCCCGCTCAACGGTTGGGCACACTGGCGCTGCAAGGTCAAAGCGGAGGTAGCACAGTTGGCGACGCTGAGACGAGTGCTGGTGGAGGGCTAAGTAAGAATGCAGAAAGAGTTGTTGTCATGCGGGAAGGAGTGGCGTTTCTGAATGACTTTCTCTCTTTTTGCATCACGGTAACGTGCAATCAATGAATGTGTCTTTGATTTCCAAGATTTCATTGGCTGTGTAAAATCAACACATCCTGCTCGACGTGTGCGACGCTCCAACGACGAGGCTTCCTAATAAACAGTACAGAAATAATGTTGAACCGATAAACATAAGATGCCCATCTGGACGTAATTGTCCATCATAAGCGTCCCTCATGTTGGATGTGCCCTTTTTACAAGAAACAACCCTGCTCACTTTTGGTAACATGGCCGGACGGTATGCCAGTCCATACAAATTCCTATATTAATTTATGTTGGACCTCCAACTTAAGACCAAAATATACATCGACTTATCGGTCCGGGAAGTAAGGGGTTAAAGGCTGATTGATTCCCACATCCAACGGCTGCAAGAAGTGCGACGTGTGTGCCGGAAGAACAAGGATATGCACATCCTGTTCACTCCCCCATTTCACACTCTGGAAGTCAATATGAGCAAAGTGCCCATCCAAAATTAGCAGTTGCGGCCGAATAGCAGGCGGCTTCCCAACAAACCATCTAAACCAATGCCAAAAAAAACGTTGATGTTGGAGGACTCAGACATTGCACACACCGCGCCCTCTGGCGCATGCTCCATCCATTCAAGTTTGCGGCGAACACCCGCGAATATATTCATGGGCGGAAAGACACCACCAGCTGCATTGATGCAGCCCATGATGCTGACGTTCTCTCGGTCCGCAGAGCGCTGAACGTTAGCAGCTCTCCCTTTGAGCCAACCACACGCTGCTGACACTGACCTAGTGCACACACCCAACTTCGTCACAGTTCCAAATCTGGGAAGGGCTGTCATGCAAGCCCATCTTCCTTATAGCCATCTCCAAGCTATTAAAGTAGTGCCGCACAGCATCTTCTGTCAATGCCTCGGCCCGTTTTCCGTCTAAAATGCGAGCCTTGCGAAGCGACAGCTACGCTGAGTTCTTATCCATCCACCGCCGCACGAAATTTCTGTTGGGAAAATTGTCCGGAACAGGTCGCAGTGATGACACTATAGCCGCTTGGCGGTTGAAGTAGGAAAGCAACGGTAGACCCACACACATGCCACGCATGGCATGAAACTCAACGATTTCTAGGAGGCCGATATTGGCGCCTTCGGTCAGGTAAACGAGCTGTGGTCCCGTACGACACTCAACAGGGACTTCACCACGGACGCGTTTCTACAAGTTTTCCTTTTGGGATTCTGCATGCCAGCGTAGCTTTCCGGATGGACATGCTCTCACGTACGAGGCGCATACCTCGCTTGTACTGCGCGGTCGTAGGCTTGGTTTAAGCGGTAGTAGACGTCTTCATGGTGCGGATCGGGCGTGCGTGGTGGGGGCTTGTTCGGGAAATGCTGCAGCTCCGTCAAATTAAACGGATGTAGGCAAATGGGGCCTCAAAATGGCGGGATAAACAAGTGGAGCGCGCTGAGCGAGTTGCACCCATTAAAATGCATTAGCCCCCGCGTTTTGCTGTGCGCATGCCTACGATTTGTAATAGCGCTGGCTTGGCCCGAAACATGAACCTACCAGAAATATGTGTCACACGGATACCGGTCTTAGGTGACACGGAATATGAGTGCGGCTAACACGACGACCGAAGTCTAAGCTATCTTCGCGTCCAAAACAAGGACCCTCAGCTCAGTCGATACCGATCGACATAGCTCCTCAATCAACCACAATTTTCTATTCGTGGAACTTGGTTTACAACCTTGACAGCCTTGACAACCGTGAAAGCTACCGTGAGCAAGTCGTGATCAGCCTTGATGCTGTGGATGAAGCGGCTATTCAGTAGGGTCCGTTGTTGTCCTGGTTGCAGCAAATGATCAGCAGAGCAGAATAACGTTGAGTTTTCCTCACGTCAGTCAGTGTGACGGTCACTGTCTCTGCAGCCTGGTCCGGCCTGGTATGGATATTGTACTCGCCTAAAGTCATCAGGCACGAACTTTGTGCAGCCATAACTCTTTCCCTATTGCGAATTTTCGCGCGCGGTTTTCTTTACGTGAAAGTTCGCTGAGAGATGCGTCCATTCGTCGAAACAAGACATCTATCCAGCCAATCCTCGCGACGCTATGGCCGATCGAAAAACTTTGTTCGTCAAAACTCGAGCAAATCGTCCCCTTGTAGGGATAGGTAGACATTTTTGGGCTGTCTGTCGTGAAGTTACCGCTCATTTTGCACCCTCTATAACTAATTGGATGCAGAAGTTTATGACCTTTCAGAACAAATGAACATAGATAAGACTTAATGATGCGATTGACGCATCGAATCTTGACTTTTGGCCTGTGAGATTTTATCGCATATCAACAATTGCTTGCAAATTTCGATCAGCAATCATGCAGCTGTTTGCAGACGCGTAATCTTCAGCCCAACCGGAGTGTTGCTGGGGGCGCCCGAGGACGATGGACGCTGGTGCTCGTTCCAGGAGGTGATGACGTCCGCGATTGTGCTCGTTGAGACGCTCGTATCGTGGCGAAGCCTTTGGCGTAGAGTACTATAGTGCGGCGTAAGTACTTTCGTTCCGCGTCCTTGAGAATGCAGTGCAGACGTACCGTCTAGCTCGTGCTTCTCCATCGATAACGTCTTCTAGACGAACTCATTTTCGACGCAAAGACCACCGATGGATTCGGCACGGTCAGGCGCGTCCAATGGCGCCTTGCTCAGTCCAATTGGACGCCTACAGCGTGCGCTAGACTCAAATGCGTGCCGTAATTTATTTTCGTGCCTGATGACTTTAGGCGAGTACAATAGTTGATATCTGCAGTCAGCCAAGCACCACTGCAGCATCGCCATCTGATCTCGAGCTAGAATCGGCTCCCAAGCTGGGGCACCAGCGAACCGAGCTGACCGAGTGGCTTCAACGCATCACACGAAGATTGAGCGTCAATATGACTGACTAATCAACAATGACCAGACCTTCCCGACAGCGACCACAGCACACGCACAACTTGTTGGCATCGCCACTAAATGGCAGACAGCAACATGATCTAGTGCCAACGACTTCAACGTCACTGCAATGAATTTTTCTGACACTTGGTGACTGGCCTGGCGTCACTGACGCTGCGTCAGCCTTTACCCACCAATGCGACCACCAGCTCTAAGAGCAGCTAAGGCGGTTGACCCTCAACGCGTTGCTCAACTTGAGCAACGTACTCCTCTCCATGAAGCTGGTCTCTACGCGTGCCACCCTTCAAGAAGTCAGTTCGCGACCGCCACCGACAGGCGTAGCGGTCTCGAGCACCGTGACATGGTCTCCTCAAGTCGATGCCACGCCAGACGATCTAAACGGCCGATTTCTCGACTTCAGTATGACCAGCTCTCGACAAGCTCCCCACCCCACGATTTTCCAGCGTGCCACTCGATCAGCCAAGAGCGACTACTGCGGTAGCTGCTATCGGTGGTCTCCATTGCAATCGTACCAGCATTACACTGCAATTGCCATGGGCATCGCGGTTCATCTTCAACAGGTCTTTCCGTGGTCTTTACCAAGCGCAGTCTCTCTCTGGTGCAAGAGTTTACCTACCGGTCACGCAACTGCCTTGACCTCGGAAGCGTGCGGGCTCCGTGCGCCAGTGCGCAATTGATAGTGTAGGTGACAGAATGGCACCCGCAGACTTCCCACTGCCGAGAGCAAAGCTGCCGAAAATGTCAACACGTTCGGAAGCGCACAAGGATGCCAAGCGTATGATGGAACGCGTGCTGGAGCACACGGTTCATGAGTTTGAGAACCACACGTACGTCCGGAACAACGTCGTGGATGGGAATCGATGGCGAGCGCTTTCAAAGTCGCAGGCTTCGATGAACGGTCAGCATGATGAAAACGTGGCGGTATACAGCGAGCGGAACTGCGGTGAGACCAGTACAGACCTGGCGTTTGTGCTGCAAGACAACCAGTCCTTTGTCAGCGCTACGGATAATAACTCGGCGCTGGCAGCACTTACGCCGTCGGCCGTACTTGTAGCAGGAAGAGCGCCAGGAAAAGTGGAGAATATCATGTACGCATTGGGCGGAGCCCATACTCAAGAAGGCCTTGCACTGTTTTCCGGCTTCATGTACGACGATGTTGCTGACTGCGGCGTGCTGCACGCCGTGGAGAAGGACGACGGCGAGGACGAGAATTCGTGCCGGTTTCTAGGATACAAGTACGTGGTCAAGCGGAGTGCCGCATCAGTGGCCAAGCTCGTGCCCCAGCGAGACTTTGTATACCTCGAGTCCACAGGTTACACGCAGACGAGCAATGGGGAGCGTCTCGGTTTCCACATCGAGAACTCGGTGGATGTACCTGGATTTCCGGATTTGTGTGATCGAAACTCGTCACGAGTGCTGCAGTCTGTGCGGTATATTTTTCGTCAGAAGAGTGAGAGGATGATGGAGATGTACATGCTGGGAAACATGGATTTAGCAGGGGCGTTGAGTGTGGGTGGAGTTGGCGTTGGAGGTTCAAATGGGGGCAGCTATAATGGTGATCTCTTCAGCATTGTCAAACTGCAGCAGTGCGCAGAGATTCGCCGCCTCACGTTAATGGTTCGTCGCCGACGAGAAAGTATTGAGCTCCTGCAGACATCGTTCACCCACCGCAACTCGGAATGTTACTTGTGCCATCGAACAAAGCGCTTTTTCAGTAGTGCCGTGCTCGCCGAATGTGACGTCTGCGGCCAATTCGTCTGCACAAAGTGCCGCAACGATAAGAAGCTGTTCATTCGTGATGCTGCTACACACGGTTTACTGGGCAAGTTCCAGCGAGCACAGACCTGTAAGACCTGTGTGTTGGTTGCAAGTGCTGGTTACGCCGCACCACCGATGCACATGTCAGTGTCACAGCAAGTAGCCAGGAACAACCAAGGTACAGACAGAGCAGGCAGCGTGGGGCGTGGCAGCATGAGTGGTCGGCGATACTCTGGGTCTTCGAGTAGCAGGGCTTCCTCTGGAGAATCCTCGGCGGCATCTGTCGAGAGCGAGTTCCATTCGTGCCGACAAGGACCTGTCTATACGTTTTCCGAAGCGGAGGAGGACAAAGTTGTCAGGCCACAGCCCTGGCAGTGCCTAGATCAATTACAACAGCAGCCAACACGAGTTCACCAACAAGAGACTACCGCAAAGAGTCAACCCCAGGCAAAAACTTTGTTAAGCTCACAGATGTTAGGCCGTTTGAAAGAGCAAAATCAACGAAACCAAGTATCGGGGCAACAAAGGCATGAACTGTCGTCCATGACGACCCCACCTCTTGCGATCTCAATTGCCAAGGCCCGAGGACGCAGTGGAACGAACTCAAGTGACTCAAGTGCATCCTCGGACGACTCGAATTCAGGCAAAAGTCGTCGCAAGGGAATTTACGTGACACCGCCAAACCCAAGCAAGTTGTACGAACAGGAGCAGCAGCGTAGACACGAGAGCCGTCACCTGAACCAAAATCAGCATGAGTATCATCTACATAAAAACTGGGGCAAGTAAACAACAGCACGCTGACCAACTGATGTCGAGAAGAAACTGCCAACCCTCGAGCCGCGAAAGAGCGATGGAAGCCTACCTTGCGAACAAAGATTTGCAGGTAAGACAAGGCAGACGACAGCTCGCCGGGACCACTATTGAGCATAGTAATGTGTCCGATCGAGCACTCGTGAACCCCTACAGCAACTCGTACAGCGGCCCAAGTTCGACTATGTCAATCGCTGCGAAGAACGTGTTCCCCCACTTCCCCCACTCCGAACGTGGGCTACGGCGAGGAAATTCGACGACTACGACTTTTGACACTAACCAGGAAGTGTCGAGACGATCGAATCTCATGGCACAGATGATGGAGCTCAGCATGAAGGCTGAAAGCACCTTTAACGCTACGCAGCGCAACGGAGTCTTTCTGAAACATCAAATCGAGACGAACAACTGGTAGAAGCGATAGTGATTCATACCTCGATGTCGAGTGCTTGTTGACGTGACTAACTCTCAGAGTATTGCTGCATACATGTAACAGACATTCGTGCTGCTTCGTCTCGTTTTACATATTAATGTATGTTGTGGGGGCGTTTAGGCAAGGATGCAGAATTGGATTGGGAGAGTTGAGAGTGTTAAAGAACACAAGAACACATCCGCAAGAGAAATTTACCGAAACCTATACACGTGAGCCACAGAGTCTATCCATGTGGCTCACTTGTCACTTATGATGCTCTCTCATAGAGATAATACACTTTTATGAGAATTCAGGAAAGAGTGTTATTATATACTGATAAGAAAACCCTTTCGGCCAGGTCCACCGCCAAATCCGCTTGTTTTGAGGCCGATTACCGTGGATTTCCGAAACAAAGGATTTTGTACGCCAGAATTTTCGGCGTGCAGCTGAATCGATTAGAATTACCGCTCGCTAAAACCTTTTCGGCAGGCTTGCCAGTCCCCATTGTCCGAGTTCGCCCTTGGTAATTCCCAACTGAGCGCGCCATGCTGCTGCTGTGGTTTTGAAATGAAAAGGTGGCGTTCATCATGAAGGGGGCTTTTGCAAGAAGCGGAGTCCTCAGCAAATTTCTTGCATTTTGAACTCTTTCTTGCGAAAAGCCGAGCCATTCCAACTTTGACTTGCAAAGCGGGCAGGGAGGCCGGTACAGTATGCGTGTGAATCAGACCTTTATTGTAGTTGGCGAAGGTCGTGACGCCCTTCCTTCGGCGTTCACCGCTGCTTTGCTGTTCATCCACGTTTGTTTTGATCAACTGCCCGCAACTGCTGGATCTCATTGTACGCTTGGCTTTGCCAAACCTCGTATCCCCGAATACGTCTCTCGCGTTTTTCCCTCGGTTTGGGATCAATAAAAAACGGATCATTCTCTGGACTGATTCTCTGTCAGTTCCGGAGGACAAACGATACAAAACCGTATTACGGTTTTATTGTGTAACTAGCATCAACAGCAGCACATTTCTCAATGTTTCGTTCGAGTTGGTTCAGCTCGGTTATGAAGTGGTTGAACGGGATTCCATATTGACCGTATAGAGTGCTAGAGCACTTGCGTGGCGACGCGCTACATCTGTTACCTGCGGCGGAGATATTTAATAGGCCCGCTTTGCAAGACAAGTTTGGAATGGCTCCGCTTTTCGCAAGAAATAAGTTTGTTCAAAATGCAAGAACCGCTCCGCTTTTTGCAAAAAGCCTGAAGAGGGAGGGAGGAAATATAGATTTTGGGCTAGATCTCATTGTCACCATCATCTGTACGAGCTATTCATTTACCATGGTATCATTGTGCTATCCTAGCAAGGAATCGCTCGATATGTTCCTGTTGGATACCAGCCTGAGAATACGTGGAGTAAACAATACATAAAATCCACGTACATACGCGTATATGAGAAAACATGGAGTATACGATTATATCATTAAAGAGCTGTTATTTTCCGGAATAACTTAGGTCTTGGATACCTTCTCGCCTCGTTGCCTCGCTCCATGGAACAGCTCGGCCCTATTTGTATTTAAAGTATTTGGAGCAAGTCAGCTAGAAATATCCATGTCTTATCGGGATAGTTTGTTTTGTTCCAGACCAAGTTAATCCGGAAACTATTGGTTCATGTAGTTGAGTTTTCTCAGCTTTTTTCGCTGCACTTTGGGACTACATAGCACCGGTATTTCTTTTTACAGTTCGTCCAACGTAAACAGCTGGCGCTAATAGCACAATTACGCGCTCGTTTAACGCATCGCATATGCTTCTCGCGTGGTCGACAGCGACCCTTGAAGCTGTCGGTCGGCTGTCTTTTATTGTCCGATTTGCCGACTACCCCTCAACAGCTCTTCATTCCTGCTCTCACAATGCTAAGTCCGACCCGTGCCACCTCTTTCTGCGCCTTTGCAGCAGCCATCGCAGTCGTTGCTGCACAGCCCACCTATGTGTACAAGTTTGATGCTGCTACCGCCGGCGGTGTGGATGGATCGATCCAAGTCAAGTACGCCAGCGAAGACTCCTCAACTGCTACCATCACGGCTTCATTGGACTTCTCGGGTATTGACCAGACCAAGATTAAAGCGTTCGACGGCAACTGCACGGAAGACGTCACGAGCTGGAAGTGGCACATCCACACCAAGTGGAACTCGACGCAGTCGTCGGACTCGTACAAGCAGTGCTCCAAGGCTGCAACGGACAACCACTACGACCCGCTAAGGGCTTGCGGGTCGGCCTCGGAATACATCGCGGAGCCGGAGTGCAAGGCCAAGTCGAAGAGCTACGCGTGCAGTCCGAGCAACTACACGAGCGACCCGCTGGTCTGTGAGAAGGGAGACCTGTCGGGGAAGTTCGGCGCGTTCAAGCTTGGTGAAGGCTACACGGTATCCGAGGAGTGGACAGACGAGCACTACCCGCTGCCGTCCGAAAACAAGGATTCGTGGAGCATCGCGCTCCACGCTGTGTGTGGCAAGGAGGCCCCTCGCATCTCCTGCGCGGTGGGCACGAAGTCGGATGGTGCGGCTGAAGAAGCCGAGTCTACCCAGCAAAACGACCCCACCGTGCAAGACGACACCACCCAAGCTACTGAATCCCCTGGCTGCGACGTGAAAGCTTGATTATGGTCTTCTTGTTTGCGCTTAGGAATACGCTAAGTCACCACCGATGATGTAGTGCCACATAAGCTGCATGCGCTTTCACTTTTTAATCACTGGTGGGACCCTCGCGTTACAACTTTGTTTTTAATCTCCTGCCATCCCTTTGATTTCAGAGCACGAGCTGCACCAAGAGCAGCAAAACGTTCAACCCGATCGAAGTTGCGACAAGCGAATTTTTGTGCAAATGAAGCCCAGCATGAAGGCGAAGGGCACGCGCCAACGGAGCTTTTCTGAAACGTGATGGCATGAAAGCGGTTGTCGTCGCCACGCAGTATCAGCGAGATAGATGTTTACCAAACGCTAACTTGTGCATAGGTGAAGGTATAGGTGCATCGAACACACTTCTGGTCATGATCAATAAATGAAAACGTGGAAGAGGGTCTCTGAAAGCTCCATCTGCACGCAGCAAAGAGTGCGTGCTGACGTCAAAGCACGCGTGAGGCTGGGACATTGGGTTGAGTTTGCTGTCATTTAACGTTACTCGCGCACCCAACGCTTGGTTTGTGAGCGGCCCTGCAGCGTTCAAGAGATTCAAGCGATTCTCGATTCATTCAACGATTTGCCTCCTTCACCTCAAGAGTTTCTACTCCTTCTCTACAATGCTGAGTCCGATCCGTGCTTCTTCCTTCTGTGCTCTGCTTGCGAGCATCGCCATTGCAGCAGCCAACCCGACCTACGTGTACAAGTTCGATGCTGCTACGGCCGGCGGCGTCGATGGGTCGATCCAAGTCGAATACGCCGGCGACGATTCCTCCACTGCCACGATCTCGGCTGCTCTCGACTTCTCTGCTGTTGATCAGACCAAGATCAAAGCTTTCGACGGCAACTGCACGGAGGACGTCACAAGTTACAAGTGGCACATTCACACCAAGTGGAACTCGACGCAGTCGTCGGACTCCTACGCAAAGTGCTCCAAGGCTGCAACGGACAACCACTACGACCCACTTTACGCTTGTGGACCCAACTCCGAGTACAGCGCTTCCGCGCAATGCGCGGGCAAGACTACGAGCTATGCCTGCAATCCGAGCAACTACACGAGCAATCCATTGTCGTGTGAGAAGGGCGATCTGTCGGGGAAGTTCGGTGCGTTCAAGCTCAGCGACACGAAAAAGGTGTCTGCGGAATGGACAGACCAGCACTACCCCTGCCGTCCGAGAACTCGGCTACTTGGAACATCGTGCTGCACGCCGTGTGTGGCACGCAAACTCCTCGTATTTCCTGCGCTGTGGGTACACAGTCGACTCCGTCCGCGACGACTGCCACACCTGCCTGCCAGTCGTAAGGTCGACGCTTGTACTGTGCACACGTTAGGAATCTCCGTAGCGATATCTTCATCTCGTGACGTCAAATGCAAGAGAAACGTTTTCATGGAAACTGCATGTGTCCGTCCATCAAGGCATTTTCTAGGCGCAGATTGTAGCTTTCTTGTCAACACTCTCATGAATCACCAGGCTACGGCAGGCTTCCCCACGTGTTTAAGCCTTCAGCATCTACCTCCATTCCCACTTTTCAATTTGCCTTCTTCGTCTCTGGTACTTACGACACTGTTCACGGCATGTTCAGCAAGAAGTTCTCTGTCGCTGCTCTCGTCTGCGCCATCGTGGGATTCGCTTCCTCCGCCGTCGCGCAACCTTCGTTCGTCTACCGTTTCGACGCTGCTTCCGCGGCTGGGATCGAAGGAGCGATCCACTTCAAGTACGCCGGAGAGAACTCCACGACCGCCACTGTCACGGCCGCGCTCGACTTCTCCCGCGTGAACCAAAGCGCCATCCGGTCGTTCGACCGACTGTGTAAGACCCCGTGACGACGTACAAGTGGCATATTCACGTCCACTGGAGCTCTCGTCTTCGTTCCGCCTCCTTTGGTCAGTGCTCCCTCCCAGCCACTGGCAATCACTATGACCCGCTCTTCGCGTGCAGCCCTGACTCGGAGCACATCGGCTTCCCGCAGTGCCAAACGAGGAGCAAGACGTACGCGTGCAACCCGGAGACCTACGCGATGGACCCTCGCGTGTGCGAGAAGGCAGACTTGTCTGGCAAGTTCGGTGAGTTTGTGCTGAACAGCGAGAAGAAGGCGGGAGGAACGTGGGTCGACGAGCACTTCCCAAGCCGGAAGAGAACCGTCCGGACTGGAGCATGGTGTTGCACGCCGTCTGTGGCGACCACACCACTCGCGTCGCCTGCGCCGTCGAGATGCAGGACTAAGAGCTCTTCGGACCAAAATCCTCTAATGTTGGCTCGTGCACAACATCCGAATACGTGTAGTGAACGTGGATCAATTTCAATTGCTTGAAATACATGCAATGCATCAATTGCTTTACAACACACTTCTCGAGCAATAGGCCATAGGCGATTGCGATCTTAACTGCTGGCCTCCGTATCGGGCTTCGTGACTGCAAAAGTTGATCACCAACTCGACCAGTTCTTCCTCCTGTTTGAGCTTCTGAAGCGTCTGCACTGCTATACCGAGTCTGGTGCATGGAGAGCTCTATCGCAGCTAATCACACTCAGCAATTCGGAACTCTTTTGAAAGAGCAAGTTGCCTCGCACTTCAACTGGATGCTGATTGGCTGATCCAGAACTGGTACAAGAGAGCGTCACGTGCCACTGTGCGTACCACTCTTTCAATATGTCCCAGGACGTCTTGTCCAGCTTGAAAATCCACCCACACGAATTGCTTCTGCTCAACTGCCTAACACGAACACTTCCTTGGTCAAGGTGCGGCAAAATGTCAGAATATAAAATGTATGTCCAGCTGTCGGCCGAGATCCGCTTGGATATTGTAACCTACCTCCTCAGGGGGCGGAACATCCTCTCCAACAATACAAACTCCCAGTCGACCCCACATAAAAAGGCCCGATTACGCCATCCCCCATCCAACCACATATCTCATCCCTTTCACCAGGCTCTCGAAAATCCCTCAACCACCTGTCCAACCTTCAGTATCAAACGGACCGTGTCAACGTCAGTGAGTCAGTGAGTCAGTCACTCCGATCCCTTCATGGCCAAGTTCTGCGCCGAGTGCGGCGCCCAGAACACCGGCGGCAAGTTCTGCTCCGAGTGCGGCGCGCGCTTCACAGACGACGTCTCCTCTTCTTCCTCCTTCGCCACCCCTGCCGTCCCTGTCGCCTATCAAGGCGCCGCTACCGCCGTCGCCTCAGCCTTCCGCAGCGAGAGTTCTCCGTACGGCGGCAAGTCGTTCCTCCACGACCCAAGAAGCAGCCAGGGGCGGTGCCACCTCCACCTCCACCCCCACCCCCGCCACCTCAGCCACAGCCTTATGTGAGGCAGAGCGTGCCCAGCGCCTTCCGGGGCGGCAGTTCAGTGGTCGGAAATGCCCCCACGGCCGTCCCCGTAGCCTCCGACCCCGTTCCGCCC
Organism: Phytophthora constricta; assembly: GCA_011947335.1. NCBI lineage: Eukaryota > Oomycota > Peronosporomycetes > Peronosporales > Peronosporaceae > Phytophthora > Phytophthora constricta. The sequence continues at coordinate 45,060 of JAAVTI010000289.1, forward strand.
GCTGCAACGGGACCAGAAGCTCAGCAATACTACGACCGCTGTGTGAAAACAATCAGAGCCTCAAGAGGCGGCAACAATGAACGCGGTGTGAAGGAGTTCAAGCAGAACTGCCGGAAGTTCGGGCTCAAGGAGATCGACGTACAGAGCTTCTACGCGTCGCTCGTGGCGGAGCTGGGCGCGGACGGTGCCACGAGCTTCGTCCCCACGCTGGCCAGACTGGTGCCCGACGACGACCGCAGGAAGGAGCTGGTGGACTATAACGCGCAGCAACGCGCTGTGGCGTGGGGGTCTGGCAATAGTGGGAGCAGCAGCGGCAGCAGCGACGGACGACAGTCGGCCTTTGCGAACAATCGGAACTCGAGCATGGCGGACTCGTTCCGGAGCGACTCCACTGCGGGGGCCTACCAGCAGCCGCAGAGCAAGGGCATGCTGAATAACCGCTATGCCGACCACCCGAACTGCGATGTGTGCAACGTACGATTCGACGTGACTAAGAGGCGGCACCAGTGGTAAGGAGTTGTGCTTTGTGGGTTGGGTGGTTGTGGAAGAGACTGACTGAATGTGGGGTTGCTGTTTTTGTCGTTCCAGCCGTACGTGTGGACTGTACATCTGCAGCTCGTGCTCTCCTGTTCGACTGCTGGTGCCTCCGGGGAAGCAGATTGATGGGGCCAAAAACTACGACCCTTCTGTACCTCAGCGGGTGTGTATCCAGTGTGCCCCTCAGCTACACCCGCTTCAAGATGAACTGGTGGCTACGTATTCACAGTCACAAACTGACAATATCCACGAGGCGCGTGGGCGCTTGCACGTTCCATTCTCCGGCTCCCTGAACAAAGAATGCTGCAATGCCGCGGATATCATCGGCAATTTCTTCCGCAACGACTGGGGCGCCTCCGCGGACCGCTCCGTCCCTGTGGCGTTTTTGCAGAAGGCGCATGGACTTGCGATTATGACTGTCATAAAGGCCGGCTTCCTCGTCTCGGGCAAAATCGGAACAGGTCTGGTCGTTGCCAAACTCCCTGATGGATCATGGTCGGCGCCATCAGCTATCGGAACGTTTGGATTGAGCGGTGGATTTGAGCTCGGAGGCGAGCTTGTGGAAGTTATGATTATCCTGGGTTCAGAGGGCGCAGTAAAGGTGTTCCACAAGCCACAGGTAAATCTAGGTGCCGGGCTGGACATTGCAGTGGGTCCGTATGGACGTTCGGCGCAAGCAGCAGCTGCAGCAAGCTCGAGCGGTCTGAACGCCAACTACAGTTATTCGCAGAGCAAGGGCCTGTTCGCTGGGATCTCGCTGCAGGGAGCCATTCTGGCTGCTCGCACCGACCTTAACCGCAAATTCTATGGACGTGACTTGCAGCCGAGCGACTTGCTAAGCGGCTTTGTGGAGCAGCCCGCAGCAGCACGTCCACTCTACGAGGCTATTGACAACGCGATGCGGGGCATTGAGGACCACAAGGAAGAGCAGGTTCGCCGATCATCTATCATGGGTCCATGCAGACTCTGCAATTGTCCCATGTTCCAGGCCCACACAACTCAGGTATGGAACAAGAAGTGCAAGACGTGCAACCACGCGCATTAACACACGAGATCACGTAATAGGAAAACAGCAATAACCCCCAGCTCAGCTGGCGGGCCAGTAACACAGTTTCCCTGATTTTATTCATTCATGGAGAGGAACGAACAGGTCGCGTCAACCAGAGAGGAAGTGTTCATTCAAAGTTATATATTCTATACAGAAATCTCGGCTCTATAGGCGTAGTCATTGTTCATGTGGGCAGTTAGTCTAGCAAACCCTCTGCAACGTCCCAAACATCTAGTCGAAATTGTGTTTGAGCGGAGTGTGCACCATTTACATGTAGTGTCGACGAGGCTTTCCAATGGTCCCAGTTCAGCTCGTATTGGTGTCGTTGATTGCCATCACCACCCACGGAAGCCAACGCTCCAAGCAATTTTGCAACCAGATGAGAGCTGGCCTGCACAGCAAACCGCTTGATCAGGTTGTCATGCCGAGGAGAAGCGGCGACCCCAGGCGGCAGCGCCAGCACAAAATCCATGATGACTGCAACAATGGACTGCAATCGCAAGGCCCCACTAGGATCGAGTCCATCGCGAAGGTCCGCGATGGAGCGCACAACTGTTTCAAGCAGCAAAGCGAAAGCTACGATGAAACCTGTGAACTGCCGCTCAATAGACCTCACATGTGCCTCCTCCATTGTAAGTAGTGCGCAGTCAACAAACGTGTCCATCGAGAAGCCATAAAACGTCAAGCAGGGCACTACGGCACGCCAGATCACATCCCAAAGCACCAACCCCGAAATACTTAACGGAGAAGAAGTTTTGCGGGTCAAGTCTCTAGCGGCAACGCACTTTACGAATGCGCCAGAAAACTCCTGCAAGCATTGTGCTAGTGCTGAGACCTGAATCTCCCACTTCGCAAGACTTTGACTGTTCGATCCTATGGAGGTAGTATGCTTCGATAGAGCAGCCCCACATTCTCTCAAAAGCCGGTAGCGCTGTTCAACCTGGAAAAGCAACGAATCTTCCTCGCTGGTATTTCCTAGTGATTCAAAAGAGGATGCGGGTGCATCCACGGTTGCTTCTTTCGGAGCCGAAGGAATACCTCTGTTCGAGTCCTTGAGGAGACTTTTGTTCCGGAAAGCAAGACGCTTCACAAATTCCCTCTGAACGCTTTTCGGCAACAATGCTTGTATTGCTCCACGAGCACGCTGCTGGGCCACGGATATAATCGACTTGGTGAGTGTAGGATGAGAAGAAGGGGCATGAACGATGGAATTGCTGCACTGATGCGTTCCTCTGCCAAGCGAAGAGCTTCCTGTACAGCGACTGCACACGCAGATTTCACCTTCGGGCGGGTCTTGGATGTAATCAGCAGACTGTACGATGCACGAGCGGTGGAAGAGTTATAATTGTGTGTAGATCTCACAGCATTGCACCCCACAGAAAGCAGTCCAGTCTCCGACGCACAGCGATTAACCAGCTTGTCAGCGCGTGGTGTGACAACGTGCGCCATTACGTGTTCACATACGTCCGTTGTCACGTTTTCCACTACAAATTCCACCACCTTCTTTAGCTTCGGGTGCACCTTGAAGACTGCTTCAGACAGTTTGTCACTTTCTTCCGGCTCTTCTTGTGCATGAGGAGCACTGACTGCGGAGACCATTCCCATTCCTGTGGGGTGTATTGGGATGCCAGTGTGGTCATCCTCTATCACCACCTGCAATGGCCGAAGTTTACGGATTGGTGCCGTTGTTTGATCTGTAGTCATTGTTTTAGAGCTGATCGATCGCCGGGGATGATGTGAAGGCTGAGCACGAGTCTGAATAAAGCTGCGCAAGTCATCCAATTCACTCACGCAGCTCTGCACGAAAACTTGGCTGTACAAGAAGGGCAAACGATCTTCTCCACCTCCAGATACTGGTTCATCCGGTACGACTTCGTCTTTGATTGCAAGAGCTAACCGCACTTGCGGTGACGGCAGCAAATCTCGAGACTGGTAATCGTTGCTGCGAAACACACCAGCGTTCAAACCTAACATCTGAAAGATGCGTTCGAGCTGCATATTTACGTATATCCCTGTCTCGGCCAGAGAGTTCAAGCGCGGCGAGCGGTACAGGAGCTGCAACAGCACCATGAATTGCTTAAAATATGTGGTCCCACATGATAGTCTGTCGAGAGACAACATAGCGATATAGTCGCAAATCCATGGAATACACTTCGAGATAGATGACTGCAAAATGCTGTCCTCTAGTAACTTCTTGACGTCCAAACTGGAGTCATGGGCAACTTCGAGTGTGCTGATACCCTCACGTTCAACAGCCTTAAATGCTGCGTTATCTGCAGATAACTGACGAATCGAAGATGTGACTTGCCACTGTGGTGAGAAGCGCAAATAACCAATAAATTTTGCCACAACCTTGAGTCTTAAAACCACTTCTGTGAAGTTCTTTCGTGCATCGGCAGATGGAGAAGAAGTTTGAAGAATTGCGTAGAATTGCCTTTCCAATTGGTGCTTGACCAGCTCCGAGAACTCGTAGCTGTCACAACTATGGAGGAAATGAAAGAAGAATAGCTGATTATCGGTGAAGAATCCACGCATGCGGCTGAAAGTTGCCGTAAAATGCTTGATAGCGTCAGCTTCCTTACTATCTGCTCTCGTGTCTTGGCGGTTCTTCCGCTGAAAACCATTGCTTCCTTTACCAATTGCTTTGTTGGTGTTGTACTTCCTCGAGTTATTCGAGCCGCCATTACTAGTCATGCGGGGTTGTGGCGACTTGTTACAAGGCTTGTGGCTTGAAAGTCGTCGATTCAACTTCTGAAACCGGTCTGGGTTCTTCTCAGCGAGTTTAGCGAGGTCTTTGTCGTTTTCGCCAAAAGGGTTAGACCCTACCTGGACCAACTCAATCACAAAAATTCGGCGAACCACCACCTGTTGGCGGGGATACTTCATCCAGTAATTCCCGAGCAGAAGCAATAGCCGACGCAGCAACGTCTGCATTCTCGATGCCGATCAGACTGTGCTGCTTCTGCTGAAATTGGCGTAGCAAACGCAAAAGCCCGTCGCGAACCTTTTCGCGGTTGGAGTAGAGAGATGATTCCGCAGGTGTACGATAGTCTAAACGCGAATCAGTTTCTTTGCAGAACGGTATTGTGAAATCTTGAGCGGCAGCACTTGCTTTCATCTCAATGGGCAGTTGGCAGCCAATACGTGCACTCTCAGCTACGCGTAACTCCTCGCGCTGCTGGGATACTTGCTCCAGGCGCTCGAGCATCGCCGTGCATACTTTCCTGCGTCACGTAAGCTTTGTTTCACTAACCCAAGCAGGTTCGAACCCAGATGCACTATAATCTCCTCGATCTCGTGAAGCACAATCTCGGCAAACTCAAGACAATTGACGCGCCAGCAAAACTCCGAGGGCGTTTCACACGACGAAGCACGAGCTTCGGGTGCATTGTTATCATTGTCGGTCGCTTTCTCCGACTGCACGCCACCGCCTCTACTGCACTTTGCACAGTCGCTTCGATACAATAAGCTGATGAGAACTTGCAACTCCGCACTCGTGCTGCTCACAAACCGCTCCTTGATTAGAAACCCGTACAGCTTCGCAGCTTGGCGATTCACTTTGACGTCGGCTGCACCCGAATCCACTTGGTGTTCAGTTTGATTGCTATCAGAAACATCCTCCTTGCTAGTTGCAATCGGTTCATCAAGCTCTTGGTTTGTGGTTAAGCCGCTATTGCTTGTCGGCTGTACATCTTGCTGGGAGTCCACCACCTGATTCGAGCTTGTTTTCTTAACCAGCATCTGCCGAGACTGTGTTGCGTCAGAATCGATCTTCTTGGGAGTGATTCGCATGATAGCAGCCTCGGCTTTCACGACTGTAGAGGAGTTCGTTGCCACATTCAGCTGGTTGCCCCACACCGTTGACCCTTCACCGTCGCCTTCGGGCCCCAAACTTGCTTCTGCACTCTATTCCCACCAGTTGTCTTAGTTGCGACCTGCATCACAACAGTCTTCGCCTTCACGACTGGGGGCGTGTTCGTTGCAACCTTGTCCTGGCTCCCACCCCACACACTTCCCTTCTTCTTCTCCTTTAACCCCACGCTTGTACTGGGGTAGCTGCACCATTCGTCGCTCCAGCAGCGACTGCTTCATCCACGCCGACTGCGTGGTCTCTGACGCTCCTAGCGGCGGGAACTCGATCGCAGCAGGCACAGGCCTCGCCACGACCGTCGAGTCCTTGGGCGTCAGCAGCGTCGTGGTGATCCTCCTCTTGATCGGCTTGATCGCCCTCTGAGCTCCCGCCTCGGTCCTCATTGCTGCCTTGTTAATATCGCTCCCTAGCTGCGGAAACTCCTCCTGGTGCAGCTCGAACGCGTCGTCCTGCCCCTGCGCAGCCTCCTCGCCCTTGGTCACCTGCGTGTCTGTATGAAGCTGCACCTGCACGTGCAAAAGGCCAGGAAGACGTGCACAAAGTCGTCCACGCGCACGCGCACGCGCTGCGGGCCCCCGCCGAGCTGCAGCGCTACCGACGCCGTGCTGCCTGTTGCCTGCAGCTCTGTCTTGTCCGTTTTGTCTGCGCAGTGGAACTGGCGGATGCTGCGTCGCGTGATCTGCAGCTCCGCGTCCGAGAAGGCGGAGACGGCCGCCCAGAGCGCCGCGCCGTCCGCGTCCGACTCGTCCGCGGGCGTCTCTGGCTCGGAGCTCCCCGCCATTATTGCTTTGAGCTTCCCGCGGTTTTTATTTTGAATTTTATTTTGACGCGTCTCATTGGCTGCGGAAAGGAAGCGGGTGTACCGGAAGATTGGTACATTGCAGCCATTTGAGCGCCAACTGTGCCTCGCAAGAGTTCAGCGTCGAGTAAGGCCGCTTTGATGGGAATTGAAGCGACGATCGGATCGGATCGCCAGACTGTTTGGTGCATTTTGCGTGGAGCCCTGCTCCGTCAAGCGCGGTAACGGAGACTCCTTGTCACGTTGCTGTGCTCGTCTGAAAACCTGCACTTGCCCCCAACCCCACGAACGCCGAAGCCTTGGGCGCTGAAGCGGCTGCTTGTCCCAACGTGATGTCGAGAATCACGAATCCTTCCTTCTGCGTAGAAGGCCGGGCGCGACAGCTCCATCCCTCAGGAACGCTACCAGCGCCTGGATCCACCATGTCTTCGACTGTTCCTTCAAGGAAGGCTACGTTGGCCTGTCCAAGCCTGGTCACCAGGCCCCACAACAGTAACTGTATGAATTTCGTACGCGCACGACCAATCGCGGATAGGGCGATGTCGTAAGATCGCGCTGAAGTCCCCCCGTTCTGGGCAACTTTCGTTCGCAACCGGGCACGCCAGCTGTGCGGCATCGGATTTGCATTGCGTCGGATCGTGTTTTCGACCGCAGCGGCTTGACGCCATTCCTCACGAAGCATCGGCTGGTGTCTCAGTACCACCGCCTCAAGGAATGTCGAGTGCTGGCCACATTGTTTTCGAACACCTTACGCGCTGCAACGATGTAACGAGGAAAGTGTTGGCGAGGACTTTCGGCGGGGTGGACGCGGTTTTCGTACGTTCAAGACCGCTGCCATGTATGGTCAGCGAGGACTGGCAGTTCCATTTGGGTGCGAAAGTCTCCACGTGACCGACCAAGCGGAGCGTGGTACCTGATGGCGGGCAAGGGCGGACAACCACGAAGGTTAGGGGTAGTCAGAACCACCTGGCCCTGCCAAGTGCGATAAGCTCACTTATATTACTGATCGCGTTTACAAGCATACACACTTCACTCAGTATACTTTCATCATCCAATCGTAAAAGTATGACATAGCCATCCAATCGCTATACCAAGGTATCGATATTGACAGGATCGACTTTCGGAGCTGATCTTGTCCTCTGACTCGTTGCCTTTTTCCCTCCGTCCTGACCGCGACGCTCTTCCGTGCGCTCCGCTCACAACCAAACAGGCGTCGTCGCTGTCCGCGCGCGCACTCGAGTGCGGAATCGCATCGACCATCACTCCTACTGCTCGCTCTCTCAGGGATTTTGTACAGTCAATCGGACTCTCACTCCTCCAGCGCCAGCCACACAGCCAGCCATGGCTACGACGCCCGGGGAAGATGGACCGCCGCCGCGCCGGCTCCAACTACTTCCAGCTGGACGCGGACCGCAAGCGCAACGCCTCCAACAACCGCAGCCACATGACGCCCGACGGCCGCGGCACCTTCGGCGACCGCCTCTCCATGATGGACGTGCTGCCGGCCCCGACGCACGGCGGCCACATGACGGGCGGCGGCCTCGAGGGCGACTTCGCGGACGAGGTCAGCATCGACTTCTGCTGCGAGGTGCTGTACAACAAGTTCGGCTTCCAGAGCGGCTCGGTGGACAACCAGCGCGAGCACGTGCTGCTGCTGCTCGCCAACGCCAAGGCGCGCTCCAAGCCGCAGGACCCGCCCGGCCACCACGTCATGCAGCTGCACAAGAAGCTCATGTCCAACTACATCGAGTGGTGCCAGTTCCTGCGCGTGCCGAGCGTGTCGTACTCGGGCCAGCCGCAGGGAGACCTCAAGAACCCGCTGCACATGGAGATCATGCTCTTCTTCCTGGTGTGGGGAGAGGCCGGCAACTTGCGGCACATGCCCGAGTGTCTGTGCTACGTGTACCACCAGGCGCTCTCGATGCTGAACAAGGACTTCCTCGGACAGGACAAGCAGCCGGAAGGATGGTATCTCCGGCAGGTCGTGCGACCCGTCTGGAAGGAGTGCAGCAACATGCAGAGGAAGAACAGCCTCGGCAAGAACCTCGAGCACGTTAAGGTCCGCAACTACGATGATATCAACGAGTACTTCTGGAAAAAGTACTGTTTGAATGTCGATCTGACGCAGATCGGAGACGAGCTGGCCAAGAAGCACACCAAGACCTACTACGAACACCGTAGCATTTTCACCCTTGTGCTGAACTACTACCGCATCTTCCAGTTCAACATGATGTTTATGATGGTGCTGATGGCCATCGGCTTCATCTCGGCCATTTCTCCGGACGGTGGCAAGCAGTGGTTTGCTCAGTTCGGCTCCATGGGCCAAGTGGTCGAGCCCTATGAGCAGCAGGATGTGAAGCTGACGTACGTGGGTCTGGTGTTCTCTCTTGCTGCCATGGGCTTCTGCAAATGCATCCTGGAAGCGTGCCACGGTTGGCACTTGCTGATTGCTAGCGAGGCAGCGGAGACGTCGTCCCGTTCGTGGAACTACGGCGCAGCACTTATAGTGCGCATGCTCTGGAACGGCGCTTTTTCTGGTATCTTCGGCATGATGCTGTACAGTCCACTGACGAGCGGTACGAATACTGACCTGCTGGACAAGGCAGCGGCGGCAAGCGCTGCGTACGTTCTGCCTGGGGCTTGCATCTTGCTCACGCAAGCAGTGGCACCGGCGGTGATCATGAAGTCTTTCGCAGCCAAGTTCATTCGTGAGGGTGAGACTTGCTACGTGGGACGCAATATGGCCCCTCCGTTCAGGTTCCAGGTCAGGTACATTGCCTATTGGCTGGTGCTGTGGGCGATAAAGGCATTTGTGTCGTACTTCATTCTGGTGCGCCCGTTGGTTCTTCCTTCGCTCGCCATTTACGAGATGGAGTTGGAGTACGGAAGCAACGTGGTTTCGTTCCACAATGTTGGAGTTATCTTGGCGCTGTGGCTGCCTGTAGTGTTCATTTTCAACTACGATACCCAGATTTACTTCACGATATTCCAGGCTACCCTTGGTGGTATTCAGGGGCTTATCATGAAGACTGGTGAAATTCATGGCATTAAGGAGATCACGAAGGCCTTCCGTGTGGCCCCCAGCTATTTGACCAGAAGGTCGTGACCAACCTTGCACGCTCGAACGATGCAGCGGCGGACGGGTCTGCGGCAGCGTACCAGTCGCAGATGATGCTCCGCTTCGTCGTCGTGTGGAACGAAATTGTGAACTCTTTCCGTGAGGGAGATCTCGTAGACGACAAAGAGGCCGCCATCTTGCAGTACGATATCCAGAGTTCAGGTGATGTCTTTGAGCCTGTGTTCCTGTCGGCCGGTAAGCTGGTCGAAGCTCTGGACTACACGGTCAAGTTGGCCAAAGAAGGAAAGGGTGATTCGCAGCTGCAGGTGTACATGGTTCAGAAGGATTGCTTGTCCGCCGTTCGTAGTTTCTTCACTGCAAGTATGTATGTCATGGAGGCGCTTCTGGGAAGTGACGATGCGGACATTCTGGACGCGCTTCGCCAGATGGAGACAATTGCAGCAAACGGCAGCTTTATGAGCACGTTTGACGCTAAGAGTTTAGGCCAGTTGCGCACAGTTTCGATGGAGTTCTTGGAAGCTGTGATGGATCTCCCGGACCCAGACGCTCAGTCGTCGCACCTTACAACGTCTAGAGTGCACACCATGGGTGTTGTGCGTAACTTCGTGACGAAGATGGAGAACTTGCTTAACGCCATTCGCATTTTTGCGAATCGTCCTGAACTCGCTGCTAAGTTCAGCAACTCGAAGTTTTGCTCTAGCGCCAACGGATATGTGTACGCTGCTCGTGGACTGGTGAATCTGTTCCACAACGATACGGCTATGGGAGCTGCTACACGTGCGTATCTACTGATGTCGCTTGAGAAGGCCGATGCCATGCCCCGTGTGCCGGAAGCCCAGCGTCGTCTTGGTTTCTTCATGAAATCACTACTGATGGACATTCCGCAGCTGACGTCGGTGAAGGAAATGCACTCGTTCTCTGTCGTGACGCCGTTTTATAGTGAAAGCGTGTTGATCTCTCTGGCTGAGCTTAATGACCCGCTAGTGAACCACCCTGTGTTCAAGAAGGTGGAAGAGAAGGGCAAGAACATTACCATTCTCAAGTACCTGATTACGATTCACCCGGAGGAGTGGGAAAATTTCTTGGAGCGTATTGATGTAAGCTCAGCGGAGGAAGCGCAGGCAAACTACCCATTGGAGATTCGTTTGTGGGCCTCCTACCGTGGTCAGACTCTAGCACGTACCGTGCAGGGTATGATGCTGTACGAAGATGCAATCAAGATTTTGCATTGGTTGGAAATTGGCTCTAGTCCCGGCAAGACTGCTGAGCAGAAGCAAGCTCAGCTGGAAGACATGGTCCGCCTGAAATTTTCGTACATTTGCGCTTGTCAAGTGTACGGTAAACACCGTGCCGAGAACAAGCCTCAGGCTGATGACATTGACTATCTTTTGAAGACGTACCCGAACTTGCGTGTGGCCTACGTGGACACGATTATGCAGGATGGAGGAAAACAGTTTGACACTGTGCTGATCAAGAGCGAAGGCAACGAAATCGCTGAAGTGTACCGCTGGGAACTGCCCGGTGATCCGATTGTGGGTGAAGGTAAGCCTGAAAACCAGAACAACGCGCTTCCGTTCACCCGTGGTGAGTATTTGCAGACAATTGATATGAACCAGCAGCACTACTTCGAGGAGTGTCTGAAGATGCCGCAGCTTCTCGTGACGGCCGACCAGCACCCTTCAAAGAAACCTGTGTCGATCATTGGAATGCGTGAGCACATTTTCACGGGCAACGCTAGTTCTCTGTCCAAGTTCAAGTCGTGGCAGGAGCTTGTGTTCGTGACGCTATCCCAGCGTGTGCTGGCCGATCCTCTCTGGGTCCGCATGCACTACGGTCACCCCGATATTTTCGACAAGATTCTGGCTATTCCCCGTGGCGGTGTGTCGAAGGCCAGTAAGGGTATCAACCTGTCAGAAGATGTGTTTGCCGGCTTTAACGCCACCCTTCGTGGTGGCGTGGTGACGCACGTTGAGTTCATGCAGTGTGGTAAGGGTCGTGATGTGGCTCTATCGCAGATTTCGATGTTTGAAGGTAAGCTGGCCAACGGTGCCGGTGAGACCTGTCTTGCTCGTGAGGCTCACCGTATGGGCCAGTTCATGGACTTCTTCCGCTTGAATTCGATGTACTACTCGCACACGGGCTTCTACTTCGCAACGTGGATGACCATTGTGACGACATTCGTTTACATGTACTGCAAGGTGTATCTGGCGCTTGCTGGTGTTCAGCAGCAAATCGTCTACGACATGAATTCAACCGCAGTGATCACCGACAATATTGACAATAATTTCGATGAGCGTGTATTTACCGACCTGAAGTCTGTGTTGAACACTCAGTTCTACATCCAAGCTGGTACATTTTTGATGCTGCCGCTGATGTGCGTGTACTTTGGCGAAGGGGGAATAGTGCGCGGTATGTGGCGTTTCGTCGACATGATTATTACACTTGGTCCAGCTTTCTTCGTGTTCCAAGTAGGTACGACCATGCACTACTTCGACAACAACATCGTGCACGGCGGCGCCAAGTACCAGGCTACGGGTCGTGGTTTCAAGATTTCCAGAGAGACGTTGGTGTTGTTGTACAAGGCATACGCAAGTTCACACTACCGAAAAGCATTCGAGCTGATCGGTTTGTGTATGGTGTACGGTATCTTTGGTAACTTCTACATTTGCCAGACAGATGCATCGGCCAACGATAACACGTTCGCATCGGATTACTGTGACACTTCGCAGGCCTACGGTGTGCAGACGTTTTCAGTTTGGTTCATTTCCATCCTGTGGGTTGTCGGTCCATTCCTGTTTAACAGTGACGGTCTGGATTTCCAGAAGACGAAGGTCGATATTGCCCAGTGGTGTCTGTGGATGTTCGCCGATGAGGACTACAAGGACGATGATCCGGCTAACAAGGGAGGCTGGGTTGGCTGGTGGAAGGAGACCTGGAGCAGCTGCACAACTCGAACATGATTTCGCGTGTGACCGTTGTTCTCCGCGAGTGCCGACACTTCCTGCTCATGTTCTACGTGGCTACCTTAGAAACCTCTGATGTTATGTACGTGGGCTACTCGTTTGGTGCTGCTGTGGCAACTCTTATACTTCTTGGAGTTTTCCACGGTATTGGTCTCGGTATGAAGTCGATGAGCCCAGTCACTCGCGCAGTGATTTACCTCGGCACCATCGTCATCATAGTGACAGCGTACTTTTTGGCCACGTGGATCGTGCTGGACTATTCTTTCACATACGCCATGTCTCTTTTTCTCGCCTATGTTGCTGCCCTGTACGGTATCAACGAGTGCTTTCGCATGTGGAGCTTTCCGCACTCGTCGATCGCTAGCATTCCTCTGTTCCAGCAGCTGCAGTTCCTGTTTGACTTTATTTTCTGCACGGGCATGATTATCCCCTTGTTCGTGTTGTCGTGCGTCCCGTTCTTAAATGTCATCCAGACGCGTATGATGTACAACGAAGGCTTCTCGAAGGTCATGTCCGCATCGTCACAGTATGCCTTCTCGCTTGCGTGTTTCATGGGTATTCTGGGCGGTGTCGGCACAGGTTGGCTCTTCAACTTGCTGTCGACGCTGGAGCAGTCTGCAAGCTTTGCTAGTTACGTCGTCACTTACGACGGAGTGTTGAGCGGCAATGTGGGTGATGGTACAACGACATTCATGTTGTATGGTGCGTGCATTGTCGGCACGATCATTGCTGGTTTCCTGAACTACTTCCTTGGTCGCCGTTTGTCAATTGTTGCTGGCGGTCTATTCAGTACTCTCGGTATGGTGGCAGTCAGTGCCAATGATGATTTGCGTTCGACGTTGCTGATGCCTGGTATCGGTTTGCTTGGTGCATCTGTCGGCATCCTGCTGCCTTCATTGGCTATTTACATCTACGAAATCTCGACCAAGGAAATGCGCGGCAAGGCAATCCTCCTACTCGGCATCGGCTTCATTGCAGGCAGTCTGTTGGGAGGTCTTTTTGCAACCGTGAAGCAGCTTGGCTGGATTTGGCAGACATTTGCGGCTTGCATTGTCATCGCTTTGGTTACTCCTGTGGTTAATGTATTTCCGGAAAGTCCATACTGGGTGCTGGAGCGCAAGGGCTGGGACGCATGCGAAGCTTGCCTCGTGGTTCTTCGTCGTAAGCCTGATGTGCAGGACGAGCTCAAGGTTATGCGTGAAGAAGAGTCGTCTGAGGACGGTCCCTCGGGTCCTTTCAAGTTCCTGATCGGCATTTTCGTGATGCTAGTGTCATCGCTTACAACGGGCTTCTTGAACGCGTTTATCAGCTACAAGGGTGCCAGTGAGTACACCGACCAGGATCAGCTGTTTGTGAACGGAATGGCGTTGCAGATCTCCGGCGCGGTTATTGCCTTCTTTTTCATTGACAAGCTGGACCACAAGTCGATTCTGTTTGGCACGCTCATTCCTGTGGCGATCTGCGCTGGTGTCCTGGGCTTTAACGAGACATCGGACTTCCTGGGTGATACTGAGGGCTCTGGCCTGTATGTGAGCTTGGTCGTGATGATCATGTACTTCTTCATGGGCCTGGGCACTAGCTCTGCTCCGTGGGCAGCATGCGTTGGTATGTTCACCACTCGTGGCCGCGCAGTGTCTACTATGGTGCTGTTTGCTCTGTTCTTCCTTCCGGATCTGGGCTACGTGTACTTGCACACGAACGACTCGATGATCGCGAACGAGTACATGTACCTTTACGCCCTTGCGGGTTTCTGTGTCATTACTCTGGTCATGATTCTCGGTGCCGGCACCAAAAAGAACGGTATTATCTGCTCGAGAGCAGAAGCCGAGCGCGACCGCGAACGTGTCGCTCGCATGCGTGCTGATCGGGAGAGCCGTCGCGCTCCGGTCACTGCACGTAACAGAAACCTCAGCCGTGTTCGCTCCAAATCCAATGCCCAGCGGGGCAACCAAACGCCTGGCGCATACCAGATGTACGAAACTCCCGCGAACGCAGCACCTCCGCTCATGCACGCGCGCTAGAGGACACAACCGAGCGCCGATACGGAGCTCATGTCGTCAGTCATACGGAGCCATCCTCTCGTTTGTTTTGTACATACATTTTTGCCTCGAGAAATACAGACTTTCGTGAAGTTGATGACGGTGCTTTAGCCTTCGTAGCTCTGTAGTACATGTTACATGCATGTACCAGGCGTGCTGATCACTGTTTGGCATGCGATAATTGGTTTGTGAATGCTAGGTTTGAAAGCTCACAACTTGAGGGGGTCAAGTGGCCTTCTATTTGATATTTGATGTTTGTGTTCTTGAAAAGCTCGCTACTGATGGTTTCCGCGCGTTAGAAATCCCAGACGTTGAGCAGGACACCATTGGCAACCAGTTCGAGCTGGGTGCATTCAACTAGGGGTGACAGGAGACGGGGTTGAACAAGCAGCGCAGACTCTGAACCACGGGATGGCGGAGCTGATGGCGATCTCTTCCCCGGATAAAACCTACCTTCGTGTTGACAGTCTCGACAAGACGCTCCAAACCAAACTCCAGCAAGACCACGAACCAACTACAGCAGGAAGTTCAGCTGCCACACTCGCACAGAAGATGAAATCGTTCTTCTCAGTGCAGTGGGGGCAACCAGCGGGCTCAGCATTCACAGCAGCCAAACGCATGGCCCAAACCAACACGACGGTCATTTATGACCCACAAAGCTCCACAAGACCGATGATACCTAACGCTCAAACCAGAACCGTTCTAGCGGAATCATCACCAGAAGCAACACGCAAACCAACCAGACAGAGAATGACACCCTGTCACGTCTACTTTTATATAAGGCTTCTAAAGGACAGTGACCAACCAAAACTCAAATAGAAGGCCACTTCAACCTCAACCTCGATGGTTTCCGCGCGTTGAAGGAAAATACATTTATATACTGTGGTACTCTCAGTAAGTTATCTGTCGAGCGTGGATGCAAAGGAGAAGTTTTGTGTCTTCAACAGTTGAACATTCTCTCAGTTCGCAATACATACCGATGTCTGGAAACAGATCCTTCAGAGCAACCATGCATGTCATTCTCCAATGTGAGCATGGAGACACCTTTCACGTCGATGTCGACGGCGCCACAGCTCGAAATGTCGTGTCGCGTACGTTAGCGCTTGAGTGCGAATACGACGACGACCTAAGCAAGACGAACAAGCTTGGAAGTCAATCAGGCGGGACAACCTGATACGTCTACGAGTGCAGACCACCCGGGGCCAGTCTAAAAGATTTACTGTTAATGAAGGACTGTTGCATCAAAAAGGCAACTAACGTTGTCAAGATGGTTACATGTCACTGTACCCGTATTTTTAAAATCATTACTTTTGATGCTCTTATAGCGATATTTGCCCTTACACGCCGCGCAGGACGAGGGCCATTTGTCTCCTGAGACGCTCAAGACTCGGCGCTTCTCTTCAGCTGCTTCACACCATCTCGATGCTGTCTACCGCAAACTACTCGAGCTGGACCCTTTCACGCCCTTACAAGTGACCGAGGCGCAGGCCACAGCCGTGGCGCTAGCCACGAGGGGCTTCTCGGTGTTCCTGCACCTCCCGACGGGCGCAGGCAAGAGTTTGGCCTTCCAGGCGCCTGCTTTAGTGGCCCCAATAGAAAAGACCACGCTCGTGGTGTCGCCGTTGATCGCGTTGATTAACGTAAACAAAATAATAGCCGACTGCGGCTATAAGGACATACCGGAGACCATAATACTGACAGTGTGTGTTGCTGCCTGCAGGACCAAGTTGCAGCGTTAAAACGCAACGGGGTGGATGCCATCCAAGTGTCAAGTGAAGAACGGAAGAAATCAATGCCGTTGGACCAACTTCTGACGGGACAGCGACTGGTGTACACGACTCCGGAGTTTTTGCAGCTGAATGGCGAGATGCAGCAGTGGATGAGAGACGCCGGACGGGCGAACCGAATCGCTCGGATCGTGCTGGATGAAGCTCATTGTGTGCTGGAGTGGGGGAACACTTTCCGCCCGTCGTACTTGCAGCTGAGCCAGTGGAAGACGCAGCACTTCAACGATATACCGGTCACGCTCGCCACAGCGTCTGTTTCGGACGAGGACATTGCTCGGTTGGCAGAGCTTTTCCATGTCAAGTTGTTGTCGGCGATTCCTGTTAGCAACGCAGATCAAAGTCCAGTGGGGATTGAGATGGCAAGTCGACACAGTCAGATGGCACTGGTTCAGCATGTTACAGACCGCGAGAATTTGCGGATAGAAGTCGTGCGGAAGACGGGAAATGCTGCAAAGTGGATCGCCGAGAGAGTGGAGCGAGAGACAACCATGTGTATTGCATGACGAGGAAGGAAGCAGAGGACACGTGCTTGGCGCTCGTTCGCCAAGGCTGTCATGCGGGAGTGTGCCATGGTGGCCTACAAAGAAAGCGCCGCGAGTTTGTGCGCAAGCAGTGGATGATGGGGCAGTTGTCCATTATCTGTGCAACCAGCGCCTTTGGAGTACGTTATCATTAATTTGTTGAGGGCGACAGAAATGACTTGTGGGTGCTAACACTGCTAACGTCCCTTACAGATGGGGATTGATCGTTCAGACGTTCGCTTCGTGGTGCATCATTCGATTCCGCTCTCGCTGTCACATATTCCCAGCAAATTGTGCGTTGATTTTGGTGATTCATGAATTATACTGTAGATTCTAACCATTGCTGCATAATTTTCTGCTGTAGGGACGAAGTGGTCGGGATGGAAAGCCCGCAGTATGTGTTTTGCTATACTCAGCAACAGACAAAAGCCGGCAGATGCACTCACGACGGAGAGACTTGATTCCGACGGAACAAATACCATCGCATTGTCTAATGGAAGCTCTCGGGGCGAGTTGGAAGATGTCGCTGCGTTTTGCGAGATGACTTCGGGCTGCCGAAAAGAGGTGTTGTATTCGCATTTTGGCTTCCGCTTTGACGCATCTCGCTGTGTACGAAACTGCAATTGCGGCGTGCCCCTGGAAGATGCTACTGGGTCGTGGAGTGATGAAGATCTGGACAGCAACAGAAAAACTACTAAGGTGAAGAAGGAAGAGGAGGATGCCATCCCCAAGTTTGCAATCGAGTATCAATACCACAAGATCCTGACAGAGTCCAAGCGGTTGGGTCTCCCTAAGCGAGAAGCACTTTCTCGCCGTCTAGTCCGGGTACGTCACATGCTAACCCAGTTTGATGTTCTGTGATTGCGTTTAAATAACGAGTTTTTGTCGTTACAGGATATTCTCGAGGCGCAGCCAGAATCAGAAGAAGAGATGGCGAGTATGCGAGGAATTGGGCCAGCCAAAGCTTTAAGGTACTTCCATTTGTTCCGGTTCGACTGAACAGCAGAGGTGGATCACGAATATCTAGCCGATTAACTGCGCGAAATAGAGAGCCGAGAACTTCACAAACCGCTAAATCCACCCAAATGCGATGGGGTTGAGAAGGATGAAATACACAATAACGCAATGGTAACAACAGCTAAACCACTTCTATAAAGACTCATCGACGAAATACAGGTTATCGGTAGTGTTTTATGCGAGCATTTTTAATCTGATGAATGTAGTGTCAGTGACTACATTTCGGTGCGCTGGGTGGTCTTCCTAGCTCGAGACATGTTCTACACTTCATGAGTTGTTGGTCGACAACGCGGATGATACAGCAGCACCAGTTTGGTTTTCATATATATATATTGATGTTGCGCTTCTGGCCTGAAGAAAAAGGAATGCTACAAGATTGTTTGAAAACATGTCGTACTAGCTACGGGTCGTACTAGCTACGCAAGCATGGGCACGGGTCTCGAGGATCGACGCAAATTCTCTTTGACGCGATGATGCAGACCTTGCAGCAAGTTACCGTTACGGGTTCTGTGCGTGCGATCAGTCTACGCTTCACTTGGCACTTGTGACACACTCGCTGGTTGCATACCCCACAGGTGCGATACGTGGCCCGAACAAGCTTCGTCATGCGTGGCTTTCTTCCGCAAACGTGACACGGGTCGCTTGGCACTTTTGAAGAAATGATCCACGCGGCCCAACAGCCGAGTGAGTGGGTGATACGGGACAGATCATCGTCGATTCAGTCACACGAGAACCGTTTGATAATTGCGAAACCTCGAGCTTAGTGGAGAAGGAAGTGCACATGGCGTACTCTGCATGTTGAAGAGCCAGCAGCGTAAGACGTTTGGCCTCCGCGATCTCCATCGCATGTGCGATGGACAGCAACATTGAACAAGTTGCAGTATTGTTGGACAAGGAAGACGAGCTGCTTTCACCAGCATCGACCATACCCTTGGCGTACACGCGAACACCATGCGAGCCCTGGTTTTGTCGAAAGATGCAGCACATCGTCATTTTGGCGCGCACCACGTTCATGTCCATCTGCGGGTAATCACTAAGATCCACGCTCTTGACCAGGCGATAGCCAAAACGCTCTCCATGGCCATCAACGCCGCTGCCAATCGATTCAAGGATGCACAAGTCACGGAAGTCCGCCGCCTTAGAACCTCCCGTTTGTGCCATAATCCACTTGACTGCAAGCTGTCGAAACGGGTCCCGATTTGATCCTCGCTCGATCATAGCGAGCACAGCGCAGTTAGCGTGGCTCTTGTTTCGGAAGGTGTCAGCAATGTACATTTCTTTGCGGGTCTTGCAGTGCATGCCGTAAAGCATGTCCTCCAGCGACCCATCCACCCTTCCAACACAAAGTGACGTAGGCTGCCTTGCAATTCCGTTCTCTTGACCCAGGGTTGACTGGAGCTCCTGGCACGATTTTCTTTGGTAAACGCAGAGTCCGTTCTGTCGCTTTAGCAGCTTCCAGTCGCACACTTCCAACTCGGGGTACCCCGTTCGACGGTACTCGCTTTCGTGCGCGAGTGTTCGCGAGACAACGCTGTGCGCTAAGTTCCTGAATGCTTCGACATCACCGTCGCGAAGTCTCACTTGGGGTCTGTCCACCGGGGCACTCGGAGCCTTTGCTGTCGATCGGATGAGGCGCGAGTCTTGCCATCTCGCCTCTAGTTTTTGACGCATGCCCCTGCAGCTTGAACGCTCTGGTTCGTCGGACCGTTGGCCAGACAGCGGCTGAAGAATTCGTCGCAGAGGTTTTGTCTCTTCCATGGTGATGGTTGTGGTTGATCGGCAGATTGAAAGTGAGGTGTGCCGAGTAAGAAGAACGAAAGCGGTCCAAGAGCGACACACTGCTCCACTGAACGTGACGTCTGTAATCTCTGGAATGTGGTGGATTTGGTTCGTTCCCCTCCGCTGCAACTCACCTATCCAATTTTTGGTCGTTTCGTTCAGAGGACTTGACATGTGAGTATCCTCGGATGGACTACTATATATTAGTATGGACAGCCGAATGCGTGTGTCTCCGAGTACTCACATTCGGCGAATGGTCCCCGTTGGCATGGCTCACAATATGGTTGAGGCAGATGTATCTTGAGAATGGCATTTCGCGAAAAATAAACAACCAGTTTTCAAGCACATGTAGCGATGGTTCTCGTCGCTTTCTTGACAACATAGCAAACTGTTTCTATCGCTGCGATGGGCGTTGAAATACCCCAAAGTGGTGTCAAGACGTAGCATTTTATTCTAGCCATCAGAGTAAAACAATACGTACAGGTGTTGTCTTAATTATCTTAAACATCGACAAACAACTAAGCTTATACCGTATTACTCGACTTGTATCCGACACAATCTTATATCCGACAAATCAATTTGGCCAATGAAAACACGTAATTAGATGACTGTACATTCGCAACTTATATCCGACACGCTACCGTATTTTTTAGCATCGCGCTGGTAAATACACGCACACACACCAGCCATTCACTTTGCCATTCACGCTATGGCGCGCGGCAAGCGCCCTCACGCGGCGGAGCTTGTACAAGCACGTGGTGACAGACTCACTCACATGGTATGCGGCGACGTCTACGCTCTCCTATATATCTACATTCTTGTCCACCTTGATCTCGATATTACAGCAGCTCGATATCGTGCTTCGTGAGAAACGATACGACGCCTGGCCGCTGCGACCGACACGGGCCGTTTACCCAGTCGAGCCGCCACCTGCTCAGCATGAGCCGCACGGGCGCCACGAAGATCACGGGCCACGCGCCGCTGATGCTGGGCCACATGCACGAGGTGGCCGCGGACTTCGTGCTAGTGACGGCTTCACACTCGCCAAGCTCACGTGCACCACGACCCCGCCGTTCGCCGAGGACCCGGACATCGGGCCCGACAGCGAGAGGCGCTACTCGGAGGACGACGCGAACTCGGTCACCTGGCTCACGCTGAAGGCGCAGGCCAAGCTCGGGAACGTCTGTGCCTTCGGCGAGAGAGAACAACGAGCGCCACGTCCTTGAAGTCTAGGCGGCGGCCGCAGTCGTAGCCTGCCTGAGTAGCGAGCGGATCTCGCGCATGGCAGCCAGCCGCCCCCATACAGGCGAAGCAGAGTCACGCGCTCTTCCGTCTTGATGTTGCTCCCGGCATTGGAGACGTGGCGTGTGTCCAGGCCGTAGCTGGTGAGCACCAGCGGAGCGGAGAAACTACGTGGGTCGTTTTTGCTATTTCGCTACTTTTATCGCCTAAAAACGTTCGACAGCAACCAATTAAAGCCATATCATTTTTGAGAGGGTTTGAGGCTTCGGCATTTGGGTGTCGGATACAAGTCGAGTAATACGGTATTAATATGAGCCGGTACGAACTGAGTGAGAATGAATGGCCTTTCTTCATTACAATAGTTTTCACGTCTTCATCTAACAACTACGGGAGGATTGGAGTCTGATCGCGGGGTCGATCTCTAAGCGTTTAGATGCGAGGATACACACCTTGCAGCACGCTACAGACACAGGTCCATGCCGACCGTACAACTTTCGCTTGACGTAGCATTTGCCGCATACACGCTCTTTGCAGACTCCACACTTGCGGTGCGATGATCGTACAAGTTTCGACCACGCGGCCTTCTTTCCACAGACAGAGCAAGGGACGCTCGAAGCCTTCGCCTTCTTCGTCTTACCATCGTCAGAAGAACTAACTGATGACGAGATGGTCGAAGCTGCCAAAATGTCCACAAGAGATTCCGTCGTCACATGTTGAGAAGGTTTGAGCTCCTCATCCTTACGCTTTTTCGAGTGCTCAAGAGCCAACAGGGTAAGGCGCCTCCCTTCAGCACTCTGCATGGCAACTTCCATCGAAAGCATCATAGCGACGGACGCAGACCCGACCATAAAACTTTGCAGACCGCCACCTAGATCAACGGAGCCCTTGGCATACACGTCAACGACGCGGGAGCCAGGTTCTTGTCGGTAGATGCAGCACATGTCCATCTTTGCGCGGATCACATCGCTATCCTCGGGCATCGCCGGGCAGCCAGGGTGCTCGATGTGTCTGGCAAGGAAGTAACCGTACCGACGGCCCCATGAATCGGTGTCCATACCAGTCGACTCGATGTTGAAAAAGTCTCGGTGGTTTACAAGGCGAGCGTCTCCAAGTGTCTCCGAGATAAACCACTTGAGAGCGAGCTGTCGAAACGGGTCCTCGTCAGTTCCGCTATCGATCACATTAAACACAGCACAGTCCATGTGACTGTTGTGCAAATATGCGGCGGTGGCGTGCATTTCGTCGCGGTTCTTGGAGTGCGTGCCATAGAGGATGTCCTCCAGAGAGCCCTCCAGAGATCCCACAGCAAGCACCGATGGGGACTTGGACGAATGGCTTGGATCCTCTTCATCTGTCTTCCCCGTCGCTTGTAGATATTTAGATGCTCTTGTCGCTTGAGCAGCTTCCAT
Source organism: Phytophthora constricta (assembly GCA_011947335.1). Taxonomy (NCBI): domain Eukaryota; phylum Oomycota; class Peronosporomycetes; order Peronosporales; family Peronosporaceae; genus Phytophthora; species Phytophthora constricta. The sequence continues at coordinate 67,151 of JAAVTI010000289.1, forward strand.
TCGCTACTACTTGGCTCAGGATTCCCAAGTTGGCGATACTCGCACTCGTGCGCAAGTGTCCTTGTAACCAAATTGTGAGCCAAGTGACGGAACGCCTCAACGTCTCCATCGCTGAGTTTCAGTTGAGGTGACGGTCTCGGGGCATTCTTCGGCATGGGGTTTCCCTCAAATTCCTCCGGGGCAGTTTGACGTCGATCGACCGTTTTCGTCTTGGTCTCCGGTGTGGAGTTCTCCTTAGGTAGTGAAGCAGCTCGTCGTGCAGATACTGTCTCCGTCATAGTGGAAGTGTCGACAAGAGCTCAAATCTGATAGTGATGCAGCTGGAGACGACTTGAGCCAACGAGTCAGAGCCGGCGTCGCTAGTCGCGTTGCTCATGTTCAGGAGAAGCAGCAGGGATCGATCTGTCCCAGCGGTTGCGCCCACATGACAAGCGCATGTGGCCTGCCACTTAGGGCTCTCTATCAGAGAAATTTAAATAAACCAATAGATATCTACTGGTTTCGTTTTTCAAGGCGTTCTACTGATTTTGATTTACTAAGTTCGTCTAGTGGTCGGCAATTAAATTCGGCCATAATGTCTTGGGCGGTGGTCAGGTGTCGGCCATCTTCCGCGCATCGACTGATACACGAAATGCACTGCTTCTAGCTCAGAAGGCAGTCGAGTTCTCCACGGGATGTACTTAGACCGTTCCCAGGTTACCTCCCGGTATCCGACCGATTGGATCAAATAATACGTTTGCAAATTCACCCAGCGCTTAGCGTAAACCTTCTCTACTTGGTATAGTTGCTCTTCACGTCCTCTACGCTCGCGATTACCCTGTGAAAACGAGCCGCCTCCGCACTTCATTTCCTCTTGCAGTCGTCCACCGATTTCTCGCTCCTCGTGGTCGTTTTCGCGCACGGAGAGTTCCCTGTTGAGCCTCAGCTGCCAAGACGATCCGTCAAGACGGCGGTTAAGGTTTCTAGCTTGGCGTTGCGGACGTTGAAGAGCGGCATCTGACGGATTGAGAAATGGCCAACATCGCAGGCAACACCAGAGGCAACAACAATGCATTTTGTCTCGGTGGCCTTCCATAGGGCTGGGTCTACAATTGATAAGTACGCTTATTAGCTTGCTGACACCCTCTAAGCGAACTTAACATGCTTCTACTGTTTTGCACCCGCTGACAACGAAACCAGTAGATATCTACTGGTTTATTTAAATTCCTCCTCTCTATCACGTGGTGCATCTTGCCAGATGTCGGTTGCGATAGAGTCTCCAATACTTCTTGCGGTGCAAGTAAAGGGACAAGAACGTTGTGAGTGCTGGCCGTTCAAGTGATTATGGCGTTGGTTCTCTGCTGTTTGCCTGTATTTGCAGGTCTCACCTCGCTGGAGCCACATCTTTTAGGGCAAGTCGCTCCAGCTGGTCCTTGCTGTCTCAACTCGGTGACACTACACACGATATTCATCTGCACATGGTGCATAGACTTTCATAGCTCTGCTGTTGACGGGGCGATAACCCTGCTTGCTTCAAAATGGCGATTTGAGGCAACCCCTGAAATTTCTAAGACCATGCAGACGAAGCTGGAGGCGGAGTTTGGTCGATGGGACAAGGAAATTGAGCAGCTCTACAATCGCTTGTGGTGGGCACTATGCAGTATCATTCCAGCTCGGCTATGGATGTTCCGGAATGGAAGGGTGCACAACCGGGAGACAGTATCCGTGCAAAGCCAAACAGAGCAAATATGGGCCAGCGCTCTCCGGCAACTAAGAGCAGTGGCAAGGAGAGACCGAACCAGACCAGCAACGAGGCTCCAGGGCATTTACTTCCTGGTCTGCATCGAACGCTTAGCAGAATACGAACCGCCAGTCAATGCTGAACGGTTAGCGAAGCCACCCCAGTTGGGGGAGCCGTCGCACGATACCAAATTCGTGAGTCGGCTGAGAGTATACCTGAAGTCTACAAACTAGTTAAATGGTGAATAGATAAACGCTTCTCTCTTTCTCTCAAAATGGCGATAGGCAAATACTGGCAGTTGACGAGATGCAGAGGCTTTATTGTCTTCCTTTTGACATGCATCCTTCATACTATGGTGCAGATGCTTTCATGGCAGCGTTGGGCACGGATCACGAGGGTCTACGCGTAATTCTTTCGCAGCCATCATACAGACTTTGCAACATGCGACGACCGCTGGGTCGGATCGAACATACAGCCTCTGTTTGACGCTACACTTCGTGCATACGCACTGAGCGCAAATACCGCAATTGCGGTGTATTGAACCAACGAGCTTCGTCATTGCAGGCTTTTGCCACAGACACTGCACGACTTGCTCGGCTGCTTCTGCGACGATGACTCATTGCACGATTTCGATAGCGCCTTGGACGACAACGACCTTGTACTGCGAAAGGTAAACGCTTTCGAGTATCGAGAGCTAGAGCTCGTCAAATGCGCATCAGACTCCGAGCAAGAGGTGAGCTCCTTTGGGGCTCGCGCCTTTTCTGCCTTCTGGCGCTGGAGAGCAAGAGATGTCAGACGCTTCGCGGTGGCGCTAGTCATAGCCTCGGCGGTGGAGAGAAGAAGCTCTACTGCCGTGTCATAAGCCATGAAACTTGGAAGTGACCCACCAAGATCCACCGTCGCCTTGCTGTACACATGTACAGCATGTGACGCTTTGGACTGCCTGTAGATACAGCACATTGTGATGTTGGCTCGAACGACGTCGCTATCTGCAGGCAGCGGTGAACATTCTGGGATATCAACGCTCCGAACGAGATAGTAACCATAGCGCTCGCCTCGAGAATCCTTTCCAAAGCCCATTGACTGGACAAAGCATAGGTCTCGGTTGCTGACAACGCGCGCATCTCCAAAAGTCTCCGTGAGTAGATACTTCAGCGACAAATGACGAAACGGGTCCCTATCTGAGCCGCTGTCAAGCACCGCTAGCACATCGCAGTCCAAAGGTCTTCGGTTCATGAAGGCGGTCGTCGCACTCATCTCACTGCGGTTCTTGGAGTGGACGCCATAGAGTGCGTCCTCCACCGTTCCCTCGACGGAGCCCACGCAAATCACCATTGAAGCCTTCTTGCTCGTCCGGCTCTTGTAGGCGCGTAGGTGATTCTGTCGCTTGATCAGCTTCCAGACTTGCTCATCTTGATCGGGTCGTCCCATTCGGTCGTACTCGCACTCGAGTGCCAATGTGCGTGACACGATGCTGTGCGCTAAATGGCGGAACCCCTCGACGTTGCCAAGCTGCAGCGCCGACTGCGGTGTCAACTGCGAGGACGACATGACCGATGTCCCTCTCCTTGTTGGCATGGAATACGACTTGGTACTAGTTGTAGTCAACAAGGTGTACAGGGAGTTCGGGCGATTCAACTCTGACCCCTCTGGAGCAGTTGCACGTCTAGGAGGAGCTGGCACATCTACTCTCTGCTCGTATGAGACTTCAGGCGCCGTTCCTCGTCGTACCGGTTCTGCCATTGTTTCTTTAGGCTTTGAGCTCGCGTTGATAAGTGACGTAGGACCGCGGGGGCTGTTCAGCGCCGCATCCGAGCTTTGATGTGCATTAAAGGGATCATGGTCCGAGATGATGCCTTCGGCTTTGTTGTCTCGTAGGGCCCGTCGTCAACGCACAGTAATCGGCTGGTGGATGCACCATAGGATGTTCATCCAGAAGGGAATAAGCACGGCAGCACGGAGCGAAAAGCTCCCGAGCCAAACATGGCAGAAATTACTCCGCCCCTTGACCCAAACACCCGTTCCTCATTGACAGCAGAGGCGGCAAGAGGTCGGGCGCGCACTTTGAGCGAGGAAAATCACCTAAGCACGTTTAGTCAACAGGAAAAACAGGTGTGAGTCAGGCATTGAAGCTGCAACTTGGTGTCTTGAACTTCGTGCAAGTTTGACCCTTCCGTGTGCCATCAAGCGCAGAAGAAAATCATTCAGGCCATTCGAAATGGACTGAGTACCATCGTGATAGCTGAATAATCTTGGAGGCCCATCAAGATGCGGACTCGGGACCCTTTCCATCTGCCTCAGACGAATGGCAGTGACGCTGCGCCAGCACACTCGAACGATGTGCCGTCTCGGCGCACACTGCACCCATACCAGTGATGAACGTGCTTTGGACGATTGGAATCTCCAAGGTCGCAGGCGGAGTGCGCGCCACGATAGAGCTCCAATGTCAAGCTCTTGCACAGATATCATACAATGGCTGGGCAGGTCTCGGCGAACGACCAGATGTGCATCATGCCATGATCACCCACATCGCTCCGATGTGACGTCGGACCGGGCTCCTTCGGCACCACGCAGCGAATGCCTCCATGCTCCTAAGCAGGTGGCTGGCAGCGTGTCTGTGCGTTGGTGTATCGATCGAGTGTCCACACCTCGTCTACAGGTGCAGTCAGTGTACACCAGCAGGTGATTGCACCGTGTGCCGATCCAACGCTGGACTATCGAAAGCAAAGTGTCGTGCGGTATCGGAGGAAATGATTTGGATTAGGCTATCAAGATGCTGTGAATCGGAGAATATATCCGTTGATCGGCTGGCAACCAATACCGGAAATGCCAAATACTTAAGTACAAATCACTTCCTTGAGCTCGAGGCTAAAACCGAGCACGCTTAGGCTGGTGTGGGTGGTCGTGGATGTTGCGGGCATATCGTCTGATCCAACCGTGTTTCTGGTGTCTTTGCTGGCGGTCTGAGTGCAGGGGCGAACCAAAACCTGGATACGAGGTGCATAGCGGGTCGGCTTGACCACAACCTTCAAGGCAACAGGAATTGGTCGAGGGAGTCGATCGGGAAGCTGCCGTGCAGAACTGCATTTGAGTGTTATCGAGCGGGATCAAGCTTTGCTGCATGGTCTCCAATGGCGAGTGCCTTCGACCGACGAACAGCTGCAGCTCCCGGTCGTAAAGATACGAAAAAGAGGTACAGCCTACCTCCACAAGTACATTCTTTTGTGAAGAAAACATTTTGGTATTTCTAGCAGGGCCTTCGTTTTCAATATGTCAATATGCATGTGTTACTATCTAGATACCCCATCATTCCTCACACACAGGCTGCATGCTCTCACAACCAGGACTAATAGTTTTAGCCGTACTACAGTACATCATTTTAACGACCGGCCACGATCCCACTATGGTGCACGCTACGCTGGACGCGTCCTGCACGCGCTCATGCCATGGCTCTCTTTCGTCGCTTGCACACCCTTCCTCCTAACAGACACCTCATCAGATTCGGCACCATCTGCCACTTGCCAACTTCCCGTCTCCTGACGTCGACGAGCGTGTCCTCCTTTCAGCAAGAAGGAATCTACAACTTTCGGCCTTTCGGAGACCGTGCCGGCAATTCGATCGACTATCGAGTCCTCGGTTTCTGGACCCGCAACGAATGCAAACGGGCAGTTCCCGACCTAGTTCCGAGCTGAGCAACGTGTCTGCAATCATGCAGTCGAGCCATTCCGAGTCAGGGGGCTCGCATACGTCCAGTACCAAGTTCCCGTTGCCCAAAGACCATTTCGGACAAGTAAACGTCTCCTTCGAGCAGACAAGAGAATACCGAGCATTGGTGCGTCGGCGGGTGGATGCTCTCTTGGCGGAGGAAGAACGACAGGCCTCACGACAAGCCGGTCACCAATCGAGACTCAAGCCGGCCGAGTGGAAGTTCGTGCGATCGCATGATGAGCTCAAGATGTACAGACGAAGAAGACGCAGTCGGTCCCAGCACGAGGACACAGAGGATGGAGCTTCTGTGGCGACGCATCCTGTCGATCCCAACGTTGTGGCTCTCGGACGTATTTCCGGGTCGATTGAGGATTTGCTTTATGGCTCGTTCAGCACGACTCAAGACGAGATGCAGACTACGATGGCGTACATGCACAAGCCCACGGACTGTGCATTGCTCCGAGTGTTAGAGCTCGATGCACCTGATGATCCACTGCACTACCTCGGACTCAAGTGGATGCTGAACAGAATGCCATTGAAAGCCATTGTGACGCCGCGTGACGTGTGCTATCTCGACGCGATGGGGGTGGCAACGGATGAGAACGGCCAAAAGTTCGGCTACATCGTGCTCGAGTCCGTCGAACGATCCGAGTGCCCTCCGTTTCAACGCAAGAGGAACGACGTCGTTCGTGGCGAGTTGTTCTTCGCAGGGATCTTCCGCGAACCCACGCCAGGCTTCGTCAATGTGATGGTGCGCGGCAGGTTCAACTTGTCCGGCGACCTGCCACGACACGCGGGCCCAGTCGTAGCCATGTCATTCATCACGGAAATGCTCCGAGCGGTGGATTGCGCCGAAGCCAAGAAGTTGACGCTGTTGGCACGCCACAATGCCGTGTCGGGCTACAACTGCGATGCAATCAACCAGGACGAGGTCTTTGCCAAGGACGCCGTGTGCTCCGTCTGCATCAAGCGAAGCAAGGGCATCCTCTTCTCAGCAGTGCGTCTGCGCGCCTGCAAGGTCTGTGGCGTGGCGATCTGCTCCAAATGCAGCGCCAAGAACAAGCGATTGTTCCTCGGCTCCGAACGCCCGTGCACGTTCGCGGTGTGCTGTCCCAATTGCGTGTCGGAGGCACTTCAGATGACGGACATGCAGCCCTGCCAGGCAGAGTACGGTGTCGTGGCCGACTTCTACCTCCATGGGCCCGCGCTGGAATCCTATTCTGGTGCATTGGATGCCGCGTTGGCTCAGCAGGAGGTCATGAGCACGCTGAGTGTGTCTGAAGTGGACGAGAGCGAGTGGTGGGGCGGCGAGAGTGCCGAGCCAATGTCCATCCCGGAGGCGCTGAAGGAGAGATCGCCCACCGAGCGACCAACAGTCTGTACGGTCGACGAGAGCTGGGTCGGGCGCGACTCCATGGACGGCTACTCCGCCACACTCACATTGAGCGATCTCAACGCGGTGGAGAGCGGCTTCAGCTCCAGCGCAGAAGAGGAGGACGAGTTCGGGCTCGAAGTGAATCAAGTCGAGTCGTGGCACGAGAGACCGTACCAGGAGGAGATCGAGGCGGACGTCCGTTCGACGTCCGACGCGCTGGCCGCGCTGCTCAAGAAGGCGACGGTGATTGGGGACCAGGTGCAGCGAGCCGACTCGGCCATGCGCGAGCTGCAACGAGTGACGTCTCATCGGCTTCAGTTGTCGTTGGATCAGTAGTGCAATACTTCAGCAGTAGACGAGATAGCCGACGTAGTAGACGAGATAACCAAAAAGCTGTGACGTGTGAGAAAGTGAGTTCAACATGGCGTCTGGACACGTTTTGCTCGACCACCGTCGACTTTCTGGTCATCGTTCGCTTCCTCCACCTGTACCTCGCTCGTACTTGCCTGAAAGCAGGGTGACATCGCTACGTCAGCGCGAACGGATCGAGTATCTCTGTCGCGAGCGTGCAAAGGATGGAACGTGTGGCTATGCGAGACCGGCGGGCTGTCGAGCGTGCACTCGTCCCGCGTGGCAGCGGAAATCCACGCGGCATGCCGCCTTTCGCGTCGGTGTCGCGAGCTCATTTGGCAACTTTGCTGGATCGTGCGAGCTCGACGTCATCCTGAAGGCGATGGCTGCTGCTCGACCAGCGAGGGTGGACTTCCCGCTGCCGAAGAACTACTTCGGGCGGATCGAGGTCTCCGCTGCGCAGAAGCTCGAGTACCATGACTTGGTTCGCCGTCGCATCAATACCGTACTAGATGACGAACGGCTGTACATCGAGCGCAAGGCGAGGAAATTGCCATGCCTGCCTCCAGCAGACTGGAAGTACGTGCGGGCCTACGAGGACCTGAAACTCTACCGACGCAGACGTCGTGGACGGTCTCTGAGAGAGGTCGCAGAGGAGGAAGACTTCCCGAAGCTGTGCAGTCTGTAGCAGACGGTCAACCGAGCATCGTCGCTACCGGCAGCATCGCCGGCACTGTCGAAAACTTGCTGTACGGGTTTGCGGACACGAACCATGAAGAGATGCGCACAACAACATCGTTTCAAGACGCGGGCACGGACTCGGCGATGCTGCGGATTTTCGAGCTGGCCACCCCCGAGGACCCGCTTCACTTCTTCGGACTGAAATGGCTGTACAATGCATCAGCTCCGATCCTTGTGCCTCGAGATGTTTGCTTCCTAGAGGCCATGGGGGTGGAGCGCGACCAGAATGACGAGAGGTACGGCTATCTCATCCTGCACTCGGTGGATCTGCCGGAGTGTCCTCCATTTGACCCGTCCGAAACGAACGTTCTTCGCGGGAAGCTGTTCTTCTCTTGTTTGTTTCGAGATGCGGCACCGGGAGTTGTGGACGTTGTGGTTCGAGGCATCTTCGACACCACGAGCACACTTAAGCGCTTCTCCTTACCATATATGGACCTGATGCCGTACGCGACGACAGCCTTCATCGGTGGCCTCATCAAAGCTGTCGACTGTGCCGATGCCAAGAAACTAACATTGCTGGCTCGCTACAACTCGATCACCGGCCGAAATCGTGACGCTCTCAACGTGGACGAGGAGAACCCAAAGCATGGTGTGTGCGCTGTGTGTATTAGACGTGTCGGGACCGGGTTGTTTTCTTGTGGTCGCCTTCGTTGGTGTCGTATCTGTGGGATCGCTGTCTGTTCCAAGTGCAACGTGAAAAATAAGCGTGTGTTCTTAGGATATGCTCGGCCGTGCTCTCCTTGCATCTGCTGTCGAAACTGCGCACAAGAAGCGCGGCAAATGACAGGCATGCGCCCTGCCGAGCCAGAGTACGCCGTTGTGGCCGACTACTTCCTCGACTCGCAGTGGGAATCTGTGCCGTTAGCGGAAGATGCCAGTCATTTTAGTTCATCTTCGGAGTGGCCCACGGATCTCCTTCGTATGGCCGCGCTAAAGGACCCCAGCACTACGTTCAAGGACTGGAAGGCCAACCGCTACATCGGTCCAGTGCCCATGCTCTCAGGTGCTCAAAATCTCAATGCGTCCATGAACAGGACGACGAACTCGTCCTCCGACATGAGCTCGGAGGGCGTCGAGACCTCCGACGATAACGTCGTAGAACTTAGCGACGATGACGCCGAGCGGTATCGCTTCAGCTCCAGCAGCTCTGACGACGTTAACCGGTACTACGTTTTCTACAGCCCGACCGGAAAAGGTGAGCACGCAAGTGTTGCTCAAGCAGAGAATGCTGCAGATCGCACATGGTCGTCGCCCTAGCAGCAGGCGTCAACAACTACTAATAGTATGAGTATCTGTTAGTGCTGAAGTACATGTATGAGCAACAAGGTGATGAAGCGACGTGAATGCCATCGTCTGCATTCCTTCAAGATGAAGTACGCGTTCCGTGTCGTCCGCGAAAAAATCGTTGTGTGCGGTAGGAAAAGGCCTTGCCGACACCGTGCCGGGTGCGCGAAAAGACATGCTGCGGGTACACCTGCACGACAAGTCGTCGACAACACACCTTTTCAAGACACCAGCATTTGTAGGCGTGTAATGCTAGGGACGGCTACCTCGGTGCAACGCTATCTAGCACGACAACCGATTTCAACAACGGCAGTGTTCGTCCCTACATCCGACAGACAGGTCATGCAGCGCTTGTTCCTGTGGTCCAACATGTCCGTTCCTCGTCTCGCATGACATTTTGCCATTCTCGAACTTGCGTAACGGAGACCACGTTCCTCGACATCGATCACTGCCATGGAGGAGGCATTTTCAGGCGTGCGGCTGTCGATGGCGTACACGAAGCCGACGTTCCCGCTACCCAAAGGCTACTTCGCTGACGTCCAGGTCTCCGATGAGCAGGTGCACGAATATCGTGAGCTGGTGCGGCTTCGGCTTGATGCGGTGCTAGCCGACGAGAAGTGTTGCCAAGAGAGGCACACAAACGGATTGTCACCTCTCATCCGAGAGACTGGAAGTCCGTGCGAGGACTGGACGGCTTGCAAGTATTTCGGCGGCGTCAGCGTGGTCGAACGACGGCAGAACTTGCATGCGAGGAGGACTTCACGCAGGCTATGGGTGCAGTCGCCAACGGACAGCCAAGCATTATGACCATCGGGAGTATCCCGGGCACCATCCAGGATGTGTTGTACGGCTTTGCCGGCACGACGGACGAGGAAACTCGCACGACAATGTCATATCTCGCACGAAAGACGGATGCTACAATTTTGAACAACATCGAGCTGGCCACGGATGACGATCCCTTGCATTTCCTCGGTCTCAAGTGGTTGTACTGCTCCAGAGCGCTGTGCGCGCCGAGGGATATCTGTTGTCTTCAAGCTATGGGTAGCGAAGTCGACGACTGTGGCAATCGATATGGTTACCTCATGCTGCAGTCGGTCGACTTGCCTGAGTGCCCGCCCTTCGATCGCAAGAAGAGTCGTATCATTCGAGGCAAGCTCTTCTTTACGTGCATCTTACGTGAGACTACGCCCGGATTCGTGGACGTACTGGCACGCGGCATCTTTGGCATGGTGGGGAATGGAAGGCATTCTACAATGGCTAAGTTGAAGCGAACGCCATGTATAACATCATTCATCGGCGCCCTGCGAAAGTTTGTCGACTGTGCAGATGCCAAGAAGCTCACATTGCTAGCTCGTCGCACAGCTGCTAGAGTCGACGTTGGAGAAGCGCTGCGCCAACTGCCCCCGCCGCCAAAGCAAGCTGTATGCGTTGTGTGATCAAACACGACGGCAGCGGACTATTTCATGGCGTGCATCTTCGTGCTTGTCGGATCTGTGGCCTGCCAATCTGTTCAAAATGCAGTGTTGACAACAAACGTGTGTTTCTGGGGCGCCATCGCCCATGGTCAGTCGTACCGTGCTGTCCAACATGCGTGTTGGAGGCTCACCGTGTGACGGGTGTGCATCCGCTGAACCCGAGTTTGCTATCGTGTCGGACTTTTTCAAGCCAAAGAACTCCAGCTCGACTACTGCTGCAACGACTGTGTCCATATTCGCACTACCATTCTTTCTTAGTGGACATGCAGATCATACTCCCGACGCAAGTGTTGAAAAGATCTCCAAGGAGTGAATGAAGACTCGTGCATCGATCTGTCTACAATTGAGGAAAAAGTTGGTCACGAATACGCTGAGAGTGATTGGTTCTCCGAAGGCAGCGACTTGGACGCAAGTCAGGTGTGCCCAGATTCGAGCTCGAACGAGCTCGACAATGACTCGAGCCATGAGGAAGCGCGAGTCGTGCGTGGAAAATGTGATAAGGAAGAGAGTTCTGAACCACTTCCTGCCGTGGTAGAGGAACTATTGAGGAAGGACGAAGCTACCGACAGACAACGCGAACAAGTCGAGTTTACCAAGCTCTACCTACAAGCTCCAGGGGGCCGCTATCTCGAACAACCATCAGTGATTTCAGACGTCAAGTGGGAGACGTCATGACTACGTGCGACAAATTGATGACTCCAGCTAAAATGCGGGAACGGCACTGCAGTGAAGGTGCCGAAGTCCCCTTGGCGACGTGCAATGTGTTTGCAGCCAAGCTCCAGGAGCTGCAGTCCGCAGCTGACCAAATCTACGGGAAGTCATCACCCACCGTAGTCACTGACAATTCATCAGGTTAAAAACGCTCGTATAAAACACTACCGATAACCTGTATTTCGTCGATGAGTCTTTATAGAAGTGGTTAAGCTGTTGTTGCCATTGCGTTATTGTGTTTTTCATCCTTCTTAACCCCATCGCATTTGGTGGATTTAGCGGTTTGTGAAGTTCTCGGCTCTCTATTTCGCGCAGTTAATCGGCTAGATATTCGTGATCCACCTCTGCTGCTCAGTCGAACCGGAACAAATGGAAGTACCTTAAAGCTTTGGCTGGCCCAATTCCTCGCATACTCGCCATCTCTTCTTCTGATTCTGGCTGCGCCTCGAGAATATCCTGTAGCGACAAAAACTCGTTATTTAAACGCAATCACAGAACATCAAACTGGGTTAGCATGTGACGTACCCGGACTAGACGGCGAGAAAGTGCTTCTCGCTTAGGGAGACCCAACCGCTTGGACTCTGTCAGGATCTTGTGGTATTGATACTCGATTGCAAACTTGGGGATGGCATCCTCCTCTTCCTTCTTCACCTTAGTAGTTTTTCTGTTGCTGTCCAGATCTTCATCACTCCACGACCCAGTAGCATCTTCCAGGGGCACGCCGCAATTGCAGTTTCGTACACAGCGAGATGCGTCAAAGCGGAAGCCAAAATGCGAATACAACACCTCTTTTCGGCAGCCCGAAGTCATCTCGCAAAACGCAGCGACATCTTCCAACTCGCCCCGAGAGCTTCCATTAGACAATGCGACGGTAGTTGTTCCGTCGGAATCAAGTCTTTCCGTCGTGAGTGCATCTGCTCGGCTTTTGTCTGTTGCTGAGTATAGCAAAACACATACTGCGGGCTTTCCATCCCGACCACTTCGTCCCTACAGCAGACAATTATGCAGCAACTGTTAGAGTCTACAGTATAAATCATGAAACGACCAAAATCAACGCACAATTTGCTGGGAATATGCTGACAGCGAGAGCGGAATCGAATGATGCACCACGAAGCGAACGTCTGAACGATCAATCCCCATCTGTAAGGGACGTTAGCAGTGTTAGCACCCACAAGTCATTTCTGTCGCCCTCAACAAATTAATGATAACGTACTCCAAAGGCGCTGGTTGCACAGATAATGGACAACTGCCCCATCATCCACTGCTTGCGCACAAACTCGCGGCGCTTTCTTTGTAGGCCACCATGGTACACTCCCGCATGACAGCCTTGGCGAACGAGCGCCAAGCACGTGTCCTCTGCTTCCTTCCTCGTCATGCAATACACAATGGTTGTCTCTCGCTCCACTCTCTCGGCGATCCACTTTGCATCATTTCCCGTCTTCCGCACGACTTCTATCCGCAAATTCTCGCGGTCTGTAACATGCTGAACCAGTGCCATCTGACTGTGTCGACTTGCCATCTCAATCCCCACTGGACTTTGATCTGCGTTGCTAACAGGAATCGCCGACAACAACTTGACATGGAAAAGCTCTGCCAACCGAGCAATGTCCTCGTCCGAAACAGACGCTGTGGCGAGCGTGACCGGTATATCGTTGAAGTGCTGCGTCTTCCACTGGCTCAGCTGCAAGTACGACGGGCGGAAAGTGTTCCCCCACTCCAGCACACAATGAGCTTCATCCAGCACGATCCGAGCGATTCGGTTCGCCCGTCCGGCGTCTCTCATCCACTGCTGCATCTCGCCATTCAGCTGCAAAAACTCCGGAGTCGTGTACACCAGTCGCTGTCCCGTCAGAAGTTGGTCCAACGGCATTGATTTCTTCCGTTCTTCACTTGACACTTGGATGGCATCCACCCCTTGCGTTTTAACGCTGCAACTTGGTCCTGCAGGCAGCAACACACACTGTCAGTATTATGGTCTCCAGTATGTCCTTATAGCCGCAGTCGGCTATTATTTTGTTTACGTTAATCAACGCGATCAACGGCGACACCACGAGCGTGGTCTTTTCTATTGGGGCCACTAAAGCAGGCGCCTGGAAGGCCAAACTCTTGCCTGCGCCCGTCGGGAGGTGCAGGAACACCGAGAAGCCCCTCGTGGCTAGCGCCACGGCTGTGGCCTGCGCCTCGGTCACTTGTAAGGGCGTGAAAGGGTCCAGCTCGAGTAGTTTGCGGTAGACAGCATCGAGATGGTGTGAAGCAGCTGAAGAGAAGCGCCGAGTCTTGAGCGTCTCAGGAGACAAATGGCCCTCATCCTGCGCGGCGTGTAAGGGCAAATATCGCTATAAGAGCATCAAAAGTAATGATTTTAGATATAGGGGTACATGGCATGTAGCCATCTTGACAACGTTAGTTGCCTTTTGGTGCAACAGTCCTTCATTAACAGTAAATCTTTTAGACTGGCCCCAGGTGCTCTGCACTTGTAGACGTAGCAGGTTGTCCCGCCTGATTGACTTACAAGCTTGTTCGTCTTGCTTAGGTCGTCGTCGGATTCGCACTCAAGCGCCAACGTACGCGACACGACATTACGTGTGGAACCCTCCGACGTTTTGGAGCTGTGGCGCCGACGACATCGACATGGAAAGTGTCTCCATGTTCACATTGGAGAATGGCATGCATGGTTGCTCTGAAGGATCCGCTTCCAGACATCGGTGTGTATTGCGAATTTGCACCGCAACCTTAAATCCTGAGCACACACAGGTTGAAGTTGTGGTACACGGTACCAGATTCCACTTATGGTACACTGTACCGCACTCTAAAACTCTGGTACACTGTTCCTCATTTTCATTCCAGCGATACCAAGCACAAGAATGGCTCGTGAGCGTACGTGTGTCCATCTCTCTCTCTCTGCAAGCCTCATTCTCTACCTTCTCACTATGTTCATGTTCCACTGCAGACGACAGAGACAGGAAGCAGCGCAAACACTCGAAGAAATCCTCGTCAAGTCGCAAGAGCTCGCGCAGGGACGAGGACCGAGGCCGCCACAAGGCCAAACACAAGAACAGCCGCCACTCAGGCGAAAAACTGCCCGGAGGGGCGAAATCCATCACGGAAGAGGATTTTTTCCTGCGTGCCACGGAGTTCCGGTGTGGCTGGCCCAGAAAAAGTGAGTTTAGAGGAGTAAATGAGGTCTTAGAGGCTCGTTTTTTTAGTTAATTTGATTATTTTAATTTTTATGATTGTAGGGGAGATATGTGGACGATTTGTCCACGCAGGAGGCTACGGAGCTGTTTACGGACGAGTTCGCTCGTAAGTGGAACAGGGGCAAGCTGGCGGACATGTTCTATACGGGCATTCCCGAGTCAGTAATGGAGCAAACCAAGCGGACGAGACACCGCTGGGGATTCGTGGCGAAGCTTGGGGAGACGGAGAAGTTTGAGCTGCAGACGGCCAAGGACTCGGTGGATGTGGCCACGAAGAAGGAGAATTTGCTGACTTCTAGTGGTGGGGGCTCAAGTGTGAAGGGTCCGAGACGGGAGAGCGAGGACGACAAGGGAAGGAGCAAGCGTCGAGAGAAGGAGGATGAGGACGGCGAAAAGGAACAGGCGTCGAAGCGCCGCAAGATTGAGCGCAAACGGGAACGCGAGTACAGGGACACAGCTGTGGAGGAGCTGGCGCCGAAGGCGACAGGACGGGAAGCGCAGATCGAAAAGCGCAGACAACTCGGCGAGAAGCTCCACGGAGCGGCGCGAGACCGTGAAGACGCACGTGACGGACTGGATGTGAATAATGAGTTTTTGATGGGTGGGGGCAGGAAGGATGATCTTCAAAGGAGGCTGGCGCAGCGTGACTCGGTGCGGCGCCGCAGACAGGAGGAGCAGCAGGAAAACTGGCAGGGCTGGCGGTACGACACCTGCAGCTAAAGTGGTCATTTCGTTTCAAGAATTCTAACACGTATGTGGCTATGCTGTTCATTTTCATTATTAGGCAAAGGAATCGGCGCGGATGGACAAGTTCCTTGAAGACATGGGTCTCGCGGGTGCGAATGCTAACGGGGGCAAGCCCATGACGATAGCTCCACGCCGATAAAGAAATACTGCCGGACGATGTATCAGCACTACCAATAACTGTGAGAAACATTTGTTTTTGCCTAAATTCAATGCTTTTGCAAACCATTAACCAGGTAAGGACCCTTAACTGACCTGGGGTGCAAATATATTGATGAAACAGCACACTATCCCCCAGGTGTCACGGCTTCTACCGACTGGCCCCAGTAGAATATATGCTTTCTTCGGTAACTGCCATTCGCGATAGCGTTTGACTACTTTGACAACCCAGTGACAACGGGCGTATCCAAGTCAACGGCGCGGACGAGAAACACAGGCATTTCGCGAGAGGAGAAGTGTGTCACAGAACGCGCCGAAAATGCAAGCGGTGAGCAAGACTGACTCGCCTGGCAAGAATATGCGCCAGGAACCTGTGTTCGAGCCCTCTCCTATTATCACGGACTTGCCGCCTCTACCGTTCACCACCTCAAGTCTCGAATCAAGCCTACAGAGCAAGCGTAACGACAAGCAAAAGACAAACGCGAAGCAGAAGGTGATGGTGAATCACGCCCATAAGCCAGAGCAGATCCAACATGATGATGGCCGTCACTGCGATTTCTGCAAGAAAGTGGACAATATTTGCGTGCTGATGCATTGCACTGCGTGTCACCGCATGTATCATGCGCAGTGCCTCGTGCACACGTTCAAGCCGTACGTGGAGAAGAACGTGCCTATTGACAAGCAGATGGAGCGCTTGCAACTTGAAACACCCGGTCGACGTGGTGTCATTTTCCGCTGCGCGTCGTGCAAAGCCGCATTCATGGATTTCTACGAGAGTGGCGGATATCTCTGGGATTGTCAGTGTCCGACTTGCGTTCAACCGGAGAAGCTCCTTCAGTTTCGTCGGCGCAAGCTGGTGAAGATACTTGGTGAAATGGAACTGGGGTGGCAGCGCAAGAAAGTAAAAACGGAAGCTATTGATGCTGGACAGCTACCGGTTGTTATGCCTAGTGGTTCCCAAGAACTGAAAAATGGTGCTACTGCTACTGATACAGAAACCATAAAGAAAACTGGGAGCGCGGTGTTCCAGGAGCTTACGGGGGAGGGGAGCAAGGAAATCAAAGCAGAGCCAATGGAAGTGGACGATGGCTTCACGCATCGGGCTATGATGTCTCAACAACAGGGTGTGGTGGTGCACAAACCTCAGAATTCCGAACTGACAAGACAGATCGAAAAACTATCAACTCAAGTACAACTTCAGTTGAAACTGGAATCCCAACGGATGCCTCTTAATGATGGTGCTTCACAAGTATTGGCAAATCAGCCGCAGCAACTAAAGTTGGAGTCTTTGTCATCTGTACCGGGTAGTGGTGATCCTGTAGAGCAGCCAAATCAAAAAGACCCAGCTCAAAAGATTAAGAGCGAGCCTGTTGATAAATCTAAGCAATCCGAGCTGCGAGGAGATGATCTTATCGCGGCAGTGCGTGTGCATGGCGAAAGTAATGGTCGCTGGTGTTTTCCTGTAATGTGTTCACGATCGGCAAGCCGGCGAGACCCAGGCGTTATGAAGACAGGGACATATCTTTGGCAGTACAAAAATCATGGAGTCATTCGGTGTGAGTGCTGCGACAAAGCTTTTGCTGCGCGTGGTTTGTGCACCATACCGACAGCAGCTTGATCAAGGACCCGAAGTCACCTGAAGAAGATGCGATGCCGTTCTTGTTTGTCCAGCACTATGATGGCGAACGATATACGCCACTTAAGTCATTTCTGCCAGCTTGGAAAGCGTATTTTACTCGCCATGAAGCGAATAACATCGCAATGAAGACTCAAACCGGGTACATGGTGAAGCAGGAGAAAAGTACAGCTGCTCTCTCGACCGCCAAGACCACGACCAATCCTGAAGCAGCTGCAGATTCACTCCAGCTTGCCCTTGCAAGACTTCAGGTGCTTGCACTGTTTAAGCGTCCGAAGAACCGATACGGAAAATTCACGTCACCAGTACATTCGTGTGATCCGTCGACCATGGAGTTCTTGGCGGCCGTGGTTTGTCTGTCTCCAAAATATGTGATGAATATGGTAAACGGCGAGCCTGTGGACATTGTAGCCCGCTCAAACTATCCAGGTGGAAATGCCTCATTTCCGCGAAAAGCTGGTTGGCTGGGCTTCAGCCGCACACCAAGGCTTTCGCGAACCATCTCGTGCACGTGCTGCAATAAAGTTTTGTATTTCGACGAGTTCGTGCAACATGCTGGTATCTCATTTGACAAGAGGACGAAGAGACCGCGGCAGTTCCTGTACGTCGTGGAGCGTGAGGACCAGTCTGCTTTGGTGCCGTTCAGCATATTCGTTCCGCTCATGGAGCTTGTCGCCGCATGCAACGAGCTGAATTCGATTCTCAAGGAGCTCCAACCGTTATAGGCATTGCTAGGATCAATCCTAATGTCGTTGTTGCTGTGCAGTAATGTCCACGTTGTGACTTGTACGAGATTACATTCTTTAACAAACCAGAACCAAACGCTTGCATATACCCTGTTCTCGATTTCAGTGCATATATTCTACTGCGTACACCGCGAGACTCTCAAGCACATACTACCTGGGGCAAAATTCGTGCTGAGTTTTTGTTCAGGCAAAATATCATCACATACAAAATCTGCGCAACGGAGTGTCTTTCGCTTCAGCCTACTCCACCGTCACAAGGAGCGGCTTCGCAGTCTTCGGGTCCTTTATGATTTCGTCGTCGTAGTTAGGGTTCATCTTCACAAGCAGAGCTTGACCCGGCGCGACTGCACCTTCAAGCAGCTTCACAGCCATCGGGTTGAGAACGTGGTGCTGGATGAGCCGCTTCAGCGGTCGAGCGCCGTAGAGCGGACTGTAGCCGGCGTCTGCCAGCCACTCCTCCGCTTCCGGCGACACCTTCATGGTCAGCTCCTTCTCTTCCAGCAGCGAGTCCACTTGACGCAGCTGCAAGTCGACAATCGAGCGGATGTCCTCGCGTTTCAGGCGGTTGAACAGCACGAGCTCGTCGATACGGTTGAGGAACTCGGGCGCGTAGTGGGAGCGCACCACGCTCATGACCTCTCCCTCAGCCATTGAGCTAGGCGCACCCTCCGGCAGTCCAGCCAGAATGTCCGAGCCGAGGTTGCTCGTGAGGATGATGACCGTGTTGCGGAAGTCCACGAGACGGCCCTGAGAGTCCGTCAGTCGGCCTTCGTCCAGCACTTGCAGCAAGATGTTGCTCACGTCGCGGTGTGCCTTCTCGAACTCGTCAAACAGAAGCACTTGGTACGGGCGGCGGCGCACGGCCTCCGTCAGCGTTCCGCCCTCCTCATACCCCACGTACCCGGGTGGAGCGCCTGCACAGTCACAAAATCAACATGTCAGTCCTCCATTTCATCTGACCGCGGACAACGCACGTCACCAACTTACCAACCAGACGACTGACGCTAAACTTCTCCATGTATTCGGACATGTCGATCCGAGTGAGCGCCTGCGGGGTCTGGAACAAGAACTCGGACAACGACTTGGTCAGCTCGGTCTTGCCCACGCCCGTCGGCCCCAAGAACATGAACACGCCTAGCGGCCGATTGTGAGCGTGCAGACCAGCGCGTGCGAGTCGCACGCAGTTGCTGACAGCTTTGACCGCCTCTTGCTGGCCGATCACGTGCTGGTTGATGTGGTCCTCCATCTCCAGCAGCCGCTGCTTCTCACCCTCCATGAGCGTGGACGCCGGGATACCGGTCGTCTGCGCCACCACTTCCGCCACGTGGTCCGCCGTCACGGCGTCCCCCAGCGATGTCTTGCGGAGCTTCATGTCCTTCTTGGCCTCCTGCTCCTCCTGCTCCTCGTGCGCCACCTCGGCTTCCAGCTTGGGGATGACCGAGTGCATGAGCTCGCCGGCCTTGGCGTAATTGCCCGCGTTCTGCGCCGCCACGAGGTCCCGCCGCGCCTCCTCTAGAGTGCGTTTGGCCCGCTGCATCTCCTCCAGCTTGTGCTTTTCCTCGTTCCACTCGTCCATGAGCTCGCGAAGCTCCTTGGTAGCCTTCTCGACCTCCTCCTCCAGCGCGGCCATGCGCTTCTTAGACGCCGCGTCCGTCTCCTTGCGCAGAGCCTCAATCTCGATGCGCCGCAGGACGACCTCGCGGTCCAACTTGTCGATCGGCTCCGGCTTGCTCTCCTGCTGCAGACGCAGGCGCGAGGCCGCTTCGTCCATGAGGTCGATCGCCTTGTCAGGCATCTTGCGCTCCGTCAGGTATCTGTTGGCCAACGTCGCCGCCGCCACCAGCGCGCTGTCGGCAATGCGCACGCCGTGGTGCACCTCGTACTTCTCCTTCAGGCCTCGCAGGATCGTCACTGTGTCCTCCACGCTCGGCTCCGAGATCAGCACTGGCTGGAACCTTCTCGCCAACGCCGCGTCCTTCTCTATGTACTTCCTGTACTCGTCCAGCGTGGTCGCTCCCATACAGTGCAGCGCTCCCTCGCCAGCGCCGGCTTCAGCATATTAGCTGCATCCGTCGATCCTTCATTGCCTCCTGCCCCCACCAACGTGTGGAGCTCATCAATGAACAGGATCACATTGCCCTGACTCTCATCCACATCCTTGAGCACTGCTTTGAGTCTCTCCTCAAACTCTCCTCGGAACTTGGCTCCTGCAACCAATGCAGACAGGTCCAGAGCCACCACCTTCTTGTCCTTCAGACTGGCCGGCACTTCTCCCTGGGCGATTCTCTGAGCCAGCCCTTCTGCCACTGCAGTCTTGCCCACTCCTGGCTCTCCGATCAAGATGGGGTTGTTCTTGGTCCTTCTGGATAGAATCTGCGTGGCGCGTCGAATCGAGTCCTCCCTGCCAATAACTGGGTCCAAGTTGCCTGCTTTGGCGATCTCCGTCAGGTCCCGGCCGTACTTTTTAAGGCTCTCTCCACTGGGCACGTTCTCCGGATTGATCCAGGCCTGGGGCTGGCCGCCCATGGGGCCCATGGACGCCATTGTACGTCGGGCGAGGTACAGGCATGGAGAGGACGTGCGCAAGAAGGCTCGACCGCCCAATGCGGCGCGAGACAGCGACAGCATCCTCGGCCTGGGTCTTGGGCCTTGGGCTTGACACTTAAGCACTTGATGGCAAATTGCAGAATGAGCAGTGGCCGAGACCACTTCAACGTGACACTGCGAGTTTGTATACTTCGAGAACGTTCCAGATTACTTGTATGGGATCAGCAAAAGCTGGATCACGAGGGAATTGAAGGATCGATGCATGAGAGTTTGATTTTTGTGTTGGTTATTATTTGTGGCATAATTGAGAAGGTGAGGGTGCTACACTCACCACACCAGGACATTCCAGGTCATTACTAAGACTAGCATTGATGTAGCGAGCGAGGCCTAGAGCAGATACAAAACCCGACTTCCGAGTCTTTTTCTCGCAACACTGTTGGCAACAGTGTGGAATTTTATGCAAAGCTTGCCAATGGAAACTCAGGGCGAAGCGAGTGTCCAGCAACGTTTTCGATATGCCAACACTGTTTTCGTTTCAACGTCCAAGCAAAGAATAATAAATCACGAGAAACCACATTCATCGCCGCAAATTCAAAAGCATTTCCCCAGGAACAGTTATCGAGTCATAGCTTAAAAATATTCGCTGTTCCACGGGGAGAAACCTACGATCAAAATAGTGACGGTTCAACGCTCTAATGGTGTGCCATTACCGTTTTGATCTGGCAAAGCTCATTCACTTCCTGAGCATCGCTGTTGTGACTGACGTTCTTGCTGATACACTAGTAGTACCATGAGCTCCACTTCAAAAATCAAGAAGCGACCGACAAGCATCTCGAAATCACTCTCTATCCAAGCTCAAACCAAGTAATGTCGACGCGTACAAGTTGCAGGAGAAAACAGCCACACACGAGGAAATGATGCAACGATTTCAACTGCGTAAGGTCACAAGCGACAAAAGCCACCTCGCAACTTTTGGACGTGGCAAAAATGTTGTCATTGACAAAGCTATCGGTGTCAAGTCCACACGATTTTCGCTGCGCCGTTTAGTGCGATCACTTACTCATGCAAAGGCCAGACGACAAGCGCTTCAAGTGCTGATGTCACCTATCACACCGAAAAGCTGGACTTCCACAGTCCATGGATTTGTCTTGCTGGCCGTCTATCATCTCCAGCTTATCTACTTGCCATTGGCTCCCAGCTATCACCCACACGGATCGATGGAAGAAACAATCGTTGCCATGTTACTCGAGACTTTCTTCCTTTTCGATCTCCTGCTGAATTTCAACACCGCCTACGTCAAAGACGGGGTCTTAATCACATCTCGTAGCGCGATCGCTAGCAACTACGTCCACAAGTGGTTTGCGTTTGACCTGTTCTCCGCCATTCCAATCCAAGCAATTTATTGTTTCGTCACAAACACAATCGACCGGACCCACCCCTTTCTTCGAGGCATTCAGCTCATACTCATCGTGCTGCGATTGCTGCGAGTCACGTTCATTGAAAAAGGCGTCCTGCTCAACCGCATCATGCGCGTAGGCAAACACGTGGCAGAGTGGGTGCGCTACTCGAGATATTCACATCTGCTGGGTATCGCACAGCTCATGTGGCTAGTCTTGCTCATCGCCCACTACATGGCATGTCTGTGGCACGTTGTCTCCGATGATCATGACCTACAGACTAGCATGACTCTCGGAGAGAATTACGTGGCCGATTATTACTATGCTGTGAGCCTCATTCAGGGTCAAGGTAATTCCGTTGGGTCATGGGAGGAGAACCTCTTCTCAAGTGTCGCCATCATCGCGGGCTCCGTCATCCTTGCCATTGTCTTCGGCAACGTCGCGATGCTCGTGTCAAATTTTAACGCCAACACGACCAACTACCACCGCAAGATGGAAGCCGTCTACGCCACCATGGATAAAATGGACTTGCCACTCCAGCTGCGTGAGCGCGTTAATGAATACTATACGCATGTGTGGCTCGAATACGAATCACTGGATGGTAACATCAACAAGTTCCAGCAAGAACTGACTCATACGCTACGCATCGAGATCGGGCTGTACAAGTTCATGAATCTGGTGGTCAAGATTCCGTTCTGGGCAGATTGTTCACCAGATTTCCTTACACAGATTGTCTTGAGCTTGGGTGTGCGAATGTACATGCCGGACGACTATGTGGTTCGTCGTCGTGAAATTGGAAGCGAAATGATGATGATCAACTTGGGATATTGCAAACTATCCAAGCCTATGATACCGGTGCACAAACTGCCAAAAGCAGTCGACGGTATGTCTACAACCTCACGTGAGGAGAGTGCAAGACCTGTCCTCACCCCGCAAGAGCTGACCACGGGTATTGCATCGGATTGGAACGAAGGTAGCGGCGACGAAAGCGATGTAGACGGATTGAGATCCAACGACGAGTCGGGTGAAAACTTCACGTATCGCCAAGATAGCGGTACTGCGATCGGGTCGCTCCCCACGCCTGGTTCAGCGTTTAATCTTCAGGGCCGAAAGCGTAACCTGTTACGAGGTATCCTTCGACTTGATAGCAATCGTCAAAGAGCAAGTACCAGTAGAAATAGTCCTGGACGTGTCAACCCA
Organism: Phytophthora constricta; assembly: GCA_011947335.1. Classification (NCBI taxonomy): domain Eukaryota; phylum Oomycota; class Peronosporomycetes; order Peronosporales; family Peronosporaceae; genus Phytophthora; species Phytophthora constricta. The sequence goes on from JAAVTI010000289.1 coordinate 90,142, forward strand.
AAGTCGGTCTACGTCTACCTCAAGCCCGGACAGGCATTCGGTGAAATGAGTCTGCTCATGAATTATAAGCGCACTGCCAGCATTCGTGCTGTCACATTCGTCGAGATGTGTACACTGGATCGTGAGACGTTCCAAAAGATTATCTCGCGATATCCAGAGGACCGACGGAAGGTGCTCACAAAGATGTTACAGAGCTGCATCGAGAAAAGAGAGATACCGTTTCCGTGGGAAAACATAATTGAGGCTGTGTCTGCAAAGCGCCGTGACGCCGGAAGCGAAGATATTTCGAGGGATAGAGTGATCGCGACCATGACTGCAACAGAGGCAGCGAAGACCTTAGTAGAAGCAATCGACGTGAACATGGCCGATGAGTCGATCAAGTACGGATTTCAGAATTCGGACCATGGCTTCGCTGATGATGTCTTGCTTCGACAAGTTAATTCTGTGAGCGCTAAAATCAGGGACACACTGCAGCGTACCAATTCCAATGGTCCGTACCAACGACGTAACTCCATGATTGACAGTAGTAGGAGCTCAACGTTCGACGCCACAGAGACAGAATTTGATGCGTCGGGGGCTCGTCGAGCAACAACGAAAATATGGGGAAGACGCTCGACAACGTACTTAAACTTCTTCACAGTATGGCTGGCAATATTGGTCGACTTCAGCAAGATGTGCAAGATCTCAAGAATCGAGGTTGCTGCTGTCATCATGAGGCCTGTAGCTCAGCACGAACCATGTCAGTGAATCTTGAACGAGCTTCCAATGCTCTTGCCAAAGCTAAATCAAAACTAGATCGGCCTTCGGTGCTACCAAGTCATAGAGCAGAGGTTCAATCAACAACTGCGATAAACTCAAGAGAACATCAAGACAGCCAGGATTTGTCGATTGCTTCAACTGCATCGCCAACCAGCAAAATTGAGTTCGACGCGAAGGAAGACTCCATCACCAAAGTTCACGTGATTGACTCAAAAGGCTTCGTCAGCGACACAATAGTCGAAGGCGCATCTACAACGAAACCTTTAGTCAAGCGTGAGCAAGTCCTAGAAAGCAGCTCTGTGCCATCAAGAGTTCCTGCTTCCATTCAAGTGCATCACTTGGTGCCCCCACCAGAACTAGACATGTATACTCAGCACCGCACAACCAAACATCACAAACATTCCCACGGAGCGCAACACTCAACACTGGCAGACCTTCTCTGGAAGCGCGGCAATACCAGTGCGGACCAGATAAGTCATACTGCTGAGTTAAGTCAGCGTAGGCGACAATTTAAGGTGCGTCACAGTATGCCTGCAGGAGGCTTGGTTGAATCGACAGCAACCCAAGCAGCAACGCCAACCAATGCAACACCGGAAGCTGTAGCTTCCACAGGTAAACAGAACCGGAATTATCAATCAGGATTATCGCATCTTGATGAGGAATCGGAGGATTGACGGCAGGACTCCACTACGCTGACGATGAGAGGAGTCTCGCGAGGTAGTTACAGGTTGTATCAATGATGAACTAGAATTCACCACAAAGCAAAAGCCGATGCTTGTTCATGAACGAAATATAGTCGCATTCGCTTCCTTCAGTTAACGATTTGCTTCATGCGTTTTTCAGCGTGAGCGACGGCAGCAAGGAGGTTGTTGGTACATTGAGGATTTTGACATGTTGTCGAGTTCAGCCCTGCTCTGGACGATATTTAGTTACAAAGCGTTAAGCTGTTGACGGAGACATCTGCGGGGGATGGAGCTCCTTTAAAAACGAGTTCAGCTTGTTGTGTGTAGCGACAAGCGCCATGTCAACCACGAACGTGGTGAACGGCACCAAAGCCGACTCGTCTTCACGCTCCATAACGTACAGAAACAACCGCGACCTTTTAATTCTTCGTTCAGAATACCAGCGTGCGCCACGAAGTCATCGAAAGAGAAGCTGGTATTGCAGCACGTGCATGAAATGTTTCGAGACGTGCTTCGCGGCTCACGGCTGAAACCCATCCACCCAACCTTTCGCGGAAACGATCCGTCACCAACTTGCGTGATAGAGCGACCTATGCGGTCCGCAAGACTGCCATTTGCCATGCTCATCACGTACTTCTGCGGTAGACATACCACCTTCGCCAGGAACTCCATTGTTTGTGGGTCTGGTGATTGTGCTGGCATCGTGAACTTCCCACGACTTTTCGGACGCTTGAACACTGCAAGTGCATGAAGCCTCGCAAGGGCAGCCGGGAGAGCATCAGCTGCCGCCTCTGGGTCTGTCATTGCCGTAGCTGAAACAACTGCAGTGATTGCCTCCTGCTTCGCAGCGTGCCCCGATCGAGTTTTGCCAGTTGGCTTTATCTTTTCTGTAGAGTGTGATAAGCTCTCAGTGCTGGCAAAAACTTGTCAAGTGGTGTATACAGTTCACCCTCTAGATGCTCGACGAATATGAAGGGTATGGGGTTCTCCAGGGACGACTTGGGGTTCTTGACCAGGCTGCTGTCGGTGTGGTGCACGAACCCAGCGCAGCCAAACTCCTTGTCACAGCATTCGCATCGAATGACTGGATGCTTCTTATAGTGCCACATGTACGTGCCTGTCTTCATAACGCCAGATTCCCGCAGGCTTGATGTCCGCGAACACATCACTGGAAAGCACCAAAGATCGTTATCTTCACGACGCATACGTACTGCCGCAATAAGATCGTTTCCTTGCAACCCAGGTTGCTCGGGCTCTTCTGTACGCTCATTCTTAAGCTTAGTAGCTTTGTCTTCTCGCTCGAGCTGCGGTGCTGCAGGATCCTCAGCAGACTGCACAAGTGACACGGATAGCTGTTTTACAAGACTGATTTTCGGTTGCTGCTGAGGCGTCTGAGCTTGACGTTTTGACGCATCATCTACGTCCATCGGCTCTGCTTGCGCTTCCTTACCCATTTCGCCCGCCACATCTTGCGTCAATACACTTCCTAACTGATCCATGGACTCTGGTTCGGCCGCGCCGCTCTGCAAACCTTGACCTTCCTGTGACACACTTTTAGACTGTTCCTCTGTCTCCAGCGAAACCTGCACCGTAGCACCTTGCTCCTTGGGCGCATTGCTACTACTTCGAACACGTCGACTACGCGGATCAGGAATACTTGGCAATGGGGCCGGCGACTTCGCCGCACCAGTCTTCTTGCCGTTCTTTTTGTCTTTCTTGCGCTGGCGCTCCAATTCCATTTCGTTCATTATATCAACCAGCTTCCGCTGACGGTAGTAAATCACCTTCTCCGGCTGGACACACGTCGGGCACGTGCAGCCCCACAAATGTCCACCACTCTCGTAAAGTCCAAGAACGCAGCTTTACAAGATGCGCAGCGGAAAATTCCACCACGTCGATCAGGTGCTTCAAGCTGCAGGCGTTCCATCTGCTGTTCAATTGGCACCTGCTCCTCCACGTACGGCTTGAACGCGTACACAATACACTGTGCGTGGTACACACGGCGGCAAGCTGTGCAGTGCATCAGCGCGCACAAATTTGCCACCTTTTGCAAAAGTCGCAGGCCCGACCTGCGTCCTCGCTGACCTGCTCAGCTGCAAAGCTCTTGTGCTTCATCTTCACTTTAAATTTTCCTTTGCCCTTTGGACTGGGCGTCGTGAACGGCAATGGTGGCACGTCCGTGATGATCGGAGCAGCTTCGTACACTGGCGCTTGGCGCCGCTTCTTGCCTCGCGACGGGGTTTGTTCAGCACCAGCACTTGCCATCTCCAGTGAGTTCTGTGGCGTCCTCCTGCTCGTCGACACTGCAGTCCCCACGCGAGACCTCTTGGCGTCTTCTGGTTTTACTGCTGCCACCGTCTGGCGCTTCTTCGAGTGCAAATGCTGCGGTGGTTCCTCTGGAAGCGTGGACGACGCAATCATGAGACCAAATGATGCTGCCTCTTGTTGGGCAAGACGGTGCATGTTAGCCTTGGACGCTTCGGCCGCAGCTCTCTGCGGTCGTCTGGACTGTGCATCTAGTACATGATCTGCCGTATCTTGGACCTGGGTCTTCTTCTGTGCCGGCTCGTGTTGATTGTCACTGGTTTGGATACTGCCACCGTCTGGTTGGCTACTGCCACTGTCCAAGGCCACATCTTCCAGGCTCTGGCTGCCCTCCAGCACCACTTCGTCCACCGTCGGGCTGCTGCTAGCGCCCCCACCTGCGTCTGCTGCTGCTCCTTGAGACTCGGTAGACGTCGGTGCTGCTGCGGAGTCGCGTCGCTGGATGGAGCGGAGGCGAGCGACAAGCCGCTGGTCATCATGGCAGCAGCCTGCGTCTTCCCCGCCATTGAAAGAATTGTTTTTTCAATGGAGGCGCAAAAACTTCGCGCTCTATTCGAGCGGCTTGTACAGATGAACCCCTCGTTAGTAATCCCCAGACTTGGAATACACCCTCAAATGGAATAAAATGTGGGTTTCCAATGACCAACTAGGCACGTCTGGCTAAGTAATTATTACTAAATCCCCTCAGACGGAATGTGGAGTAAAAAATCGACATATATTCCGTCAAAAGGGTGCTTAACTATGGCTAAAGTCAAAGTCGTACAGGTCGATCTATTAAGTCTATCATTGACACGTCCTTGTTTGTTTCCCAATTCCTCTCGGAATAATCGCTGCATTGCACGAAGTCCGCTCACCGATCTGTCTGACACTCCAGTAGTATCGGCACGAATTAAAAGTTTCCCTATCCATGTGAGATAATAGTTAACTCTGTCGCGACTTCACGCCAACAATCCGATGTCAATTGATGAGCTGCTTAATCCAGAGGACAAGAATGAAATCGTGGACGAGCCGACTGACGAGGACTTTTGCGGGATCGAGGAGCAGGAGAGTGCCGACAATGATGTTGCTGAAGACGATGCATGCGGGAATGCTTTTGACAAAGAAGAAGAGGAGCTGACTGTGGTCGAACGCTCATCTGTAATAGCATATTTCTCTTCAGGTTCATCAAACGCGCAGTTATAATAGTCTAGGAGGCCTGTTGTAGCCCAACACCTCAAAAATATCTGCAGCATGCTGTATGTGACGCCGTCGGTACATCGCCTTTTAAATGCTACGATGATTCCTGCATTTAACGGCTGCCGTTTGCTGGTGGTTGAGAGAAATACCACCTCAACATTCGTCAAAGCGGCCTCATCATACCCCCTGGACAGTAGCGTTACCAAGAAGTAGGAGGCATTTACGATGCTGCATTCTAATCCTCGTGTCCATTTTTGAGCCATTTCGAAAATATGTATCGCGTCATCTATCCATAGGTTGCGTGTGGTACTGACAAATTAGCAGCTTTTGAGCGTTGGTGGGCGACATTCGAGATGTTTTCGTTGTCGACGGTATTGCTAACGAGCGAGAGCTTGCTAAATATGCTGTGTGAGCTCTGAGCACAATTAGTTGGCTGCCAGGTGCTTTGCTGGATGAATGCACCTTAATGTACCCCTAAAACGGCACACCCCGAGACTGGAATACCCCTAAATTGGAATAATTTTGCCGTTCCCTATGACAATTGAGGGTTATGACAATTGAGGGGTTCATCTGTATGGGCAAATTCGCTCGCTCGAATACTATCCGCTATTCGACGAATAGGCCGGCTGCAAAAATTGCGCTCTATTCAAATATCGAGCAACAGCATGCCCATTTACCCAAATTACAAACCGGAGTACATGTACCAAGGGGTTGGTACCGTTTGGCTGGATATTTAATACTTAAGTAGCAGCTAGAAAGGAGCTGAATTTGTGAACACCAGTCAAAATCGGAATGATTAGTTGACGTTCTCGATCCCATTCTCATATTCTCGTCTGTGAATATTATCACAGTAGCAACAGTAAACTAACTCAGTCAAACGACTACAGCTGAACGTTGCAAGCTTCGGTCAAGCCACAGCGCTAACAACTGCTAAGAGTGCTGAATTCTTTCAGCTATTGACTTGTGACGAACCCGTGGCTAAAACGATCTCCTGCTTAGATAGAGTAAGCATTTTAGTAGCAACACAACAGAATTTAAGCTTCTAATAGCCGCAGTGGTGAAGATGCTCTTAAGCACGTCAGCACAAAGTTTTTCTTATTGGGATTTCCTTACCGGTGCCACAAGAGCAGAAGGAAACCTAAGGACACTCAGCTCACCTTAAACAACGCGGTAAAGCCAGCAATGATCTTCCCGTCTAAATCACTGGCTTTGGAGCATTGTGCTAGATGCCTAGAAGTCAAAGAGCTCCGTGTGCATGTCAAAGCGAACCTTCAGCTCTTTGGAGAGAAGGATACTCGTTCTGACAGCGCCGTCTGTCAACGACTTTGGACCGCAAACAAGAACGGCCACGCGTTTGCTACCGTCAGCCTTCGCTTTTTCGCCGAGATCACGCAGCACCTTAGGCATGTCAGGTCGCGCACCATACTTGAGACACTGAGCGAATTGACGATCCAGCAAGTTCTCGGCCTCTTTTTCCCCTTTTGTCAGATAGAACTCGCTGAAGAACACGTCCGTCGGGTTATTGGTCAGCGTCAAGTCCCGAAGAGCGTTGGGGAAGTAGGCCTCATGACTGCATTCTTCGAGGTCTGGTCCGTTTACAAGCGCCTCAATAAGGTCGCGGTCCCCCACAGACCACACGAAGTGCACGTGTTTAAGGGCAGGCCGTTTACCCAGGTATTTCTCACGGTGCAACCAATTCACGATAGCGCACATTGGGGTAACACCAATTCCACCAGACAAGAGAGCGAAGTGCGAGTAAACCGACGGGTTTTTGATGTCGATCGAGATATTTCCGTACGGTCCGTCTAGTAGGATGTCAAACGGAGATGTGGTACCTGCTTCGCGGGCAATAGCCACCAGTCGCCTAGGTTCTTGATATGAAAAGTGACCATTTCCTCGTCCGGGGCCGACGAAATTGTGAACGGATGCCACTCGAGGTACGAGATCTCTGGAATGCACAGAAATGCATATTGGGCCGCGTCGTATTTGAACGACGCGCCCGTTTCCTTGCGCACACGCGGAAACTGAATTAGAATGACGTCGCCCGGCAGTAAATGGACTGACACTTGGTCGTTCGCAACAATACCCACCCGAGGGTTAGTCCCAATTCGCCCCTTCGAAAGAGTGCGAGCATGCCATAGGAGTCGGTACAGCATGTCGATGAACCACGGCACAATGCCCAGCAAGGCAATGGTCGCTCCGTGCCATACGGCAAACACGATCACCACGATGAAGAGAATCCAGTGCACTCGCAGAAAGAGCTCGAAATAGCGGCGACGAATGAAATTCAGCGATAACAGGTACATGAGAACCATGGCGAAGAAGGCCACTGCACCAGTGAACACCTTCATATCGGTATCATGTTCTTCCTCGTGGTCTTCATCTTTGTACAGCTTGTCTGTGTAGGCATGGAGCATCGTCATGACGATCGTGGCATACGAGAACACTTTGTGGTAGAGCAACGCTCGATCAAAGGGGATTCCGGTAAGCGACAACATGAACGAGTTGTTGCGTACCGCCGTCCCAAACACGAAAGCCATCGCAAAAGTCGCTGGTATTCCCGACCATACGACGTCGCGTTCATTCATGTAAAAGAACGTGCCAAAAGAGGAAGATCAGAAACGGCAGTGTCAGTACCAGATCCCCGCACTTGATGTCGAATCGAGCCGTGAGCATAGGAAGCGGAACCGAGAAGATGGAGCGCGAAAGTTTCCAACGCATTGCGACCCACCCACGGCCATATTTCTGGGTTCCGGATACTGGTTCCAACTCAGGAGGAGGAATGTCTTGGTGCCTCGGTGTCGAAGCATCCACGTACAAGTCGGAAAGCATAGCAACTTCTTCCTTGCTTGAGTATCGCTCAGGGTGACGAGCGGTCGAGATGACGGTCGTAGCTGAGTTCGCGTTGTCCATTCTTCTTCTTCTTCTCGAGAAGGAGGGTCGGAGGTGCAACGCAGTTTCGAAAATGAGCAAGACGTATCACGAGTGCTGGGGCCACACGATCGCATTGATTAATCACTGCCAAGTCGCTTAGCTTTACAGTTTACCTTGCACAATAATCACGAGATATCGCAGGGTGATGACACTCATTTCTGGTGACAACCAGAAATAAGTGGATTCCGGTGATACTTCGCGTAAACGCTCCTATGTATGCTTAAGATGACTGTGCTAAAGAATTCGGAAGCATTGGAGATGGTTGCTACAGATGCCCTCAATTGTCACGCGTTTTCGGCATTTTTTCCAATGTCAAAGTATTGGGGTGTACCGTTTTAGTGTACCACATCCATTTGCTTTAACTTCCATCAGCCATTCAAAGCACACAACAGCCAAATATTTAATGCAATGAAACCAACGAGTGTTCGGAGAGGAATTGGGAAATAAACAAGGACGGACAATGTCGGTGCAAGCAGACTTCACAGATCGACATGGACGAAGGTGCCTTTTCCATAGTTAAACACCCTTTTCGGAGGAATAATTATCGACTTTTTTATTCCATATTACGCTATCCTGGATAGAGGGGATTTAAAAGTAGCTACAGTAGTCAGCTTTGTATACCACGCGTGGTCATGGGGAACCGACAATTGAGGAGGCATTACAGGATAACTAATGAGGGGTTCATCTGTATTGGTTTCCTCGTTGATCTGGCCGGGCGAATCTATTCGCTTCGAATGGGCGCGTAAGCTCTCCTGACAGTCTATTCGATTATGCTAGAGCAGGATTTTAATCAGAGTTTAATCCAGCGATGGGCAGAGGATGTGCCAACAGTTAGCGACATGACGAGTGTGGACATACGCGGATGAATGGTCTCTCCTGGTATTCATTGTTAAATGAAAGAGAAGGTAGTTCATTTAGCCTGTTTAGTTATTAGCTTCCTGGTAAAGTCTGAGTCTTTTCGGCAACGCCAGCTCGGTTGTTTGAGCCATGGCACGGAGGTGGGGGTCCTTCTAAGGAGCTCCTTCCATCGCCATAGTTGTGGCGCAGTCAATGCTGTTCCGCACGATTTCGCTCCCGTCATCTTGTAATTGACGTAGGCATGTACAAGACCCCATGTATTCCAGCTGCTGTGTAGCCTCCCAAGCTTAACCTTCGTGAACAGCTTGGTTTCGAATCTGCCATAAGAGTCCGTAGTCAATGCTGCACACCACCCACCAAATTCGCTTTAGGGCGTCAGCGTACTCCGACTTCCATTGCCCGTTGAATTTCCTCATTCGCTGAAGTTGAAATGCCTTCTAAAGCTTTGAGCAGGTCATCATTGCTCCGGGCTTCGTTTTCAACAACTAAGCTGAAAACTTGAGTGCCTTGCATTGACAGCTTTTTTAGTTTGAGATGGGAATACCATGAACAAAATTGACATCCACCATCCAAATCGCCCACTAACCGCCATTCCATCTGCTTCGTTTGCAAGTGGGTCACGGCGCTAGTTTCAAGCATCAAATTCGATATGCATCCGACAACTCCAATACCACCTCCTAAAGCTCGGGGTAAAGGTCGACATCGAGGCGCTCACGGTCGAATCTCCGTCGTGCGAGTCGCGAGAGTGAAAACTCCATTGACAAGACCGACGACAGCTACGACAACGGAGACGGATGCTTCCACGGAACAACCAAGTGCTGGAGCTGTCAATGCACCTACTTCCAGTGGCAAATTTAAAGGCTTCAGCCGAGCAGCACAGTCCATCATCTCCTTGCACAAGCTTCAGCCACCAACACCTACCGACAATGAACCCCAGTCACCAACTCGGCAAAAGCAAAACGATCCGTGGGCTGCAGTCATGAAAACCGTGGTGCGTAAGGTCACGGGCGATATCGGCCTTAATCTTGTAAGCAACGGCAGCAGAGCTGCCACGCCAAACAAAAGAGTGTCGTTGGCACAGATGCTTAAGAGTCGGGAGATGAAAAACTTGGTCAAGGAAGCGCTCGATGCCAAGCAGCTCGGACGGGCTGTACCCGTCCCTGAAGAACAATCTCAAGTCATGGCACACTGGGTGAAATTGTCGACGCTGCGTAAGAAACAACTTGAGCCGGATGAAGATGGCTCAGCGAGGGGTGACTTTGGGGGCAGAACTGACAACAATCACTACGCTGACGAAGAGGAGGAATACGATATACCCGATGATGTGGACGGCGTTCGCTCGGCTTTCGATCTGGATGACTCCTCCAAGTCACATCACATGTACGGGCGCACACTCATTCTAGAAGAGTCCTGTCGCCGTGCACTTGCTCAAGACAGCGAGCAGCGCTCTCAAATGGACCTGCAAGCGTTGGGAGCGTGGTTCCAGATGACGAAGCTCAAGATCACAACCGATTTTGAGCGCCTTCAGCCGTCAGAACTGGACCTGCTTTGCCGGCGCATGACCTGCGTGACTTTCCACCCAGACGAAACTATTTTTCGGCAGGGCGACGAAGGTGATGCACTTTACATCGTCTTCAGCGGCACTGTGGATGTGCGTGTTAGTCAACGCATCCTTGGTGAAGTAGTGGAGGTTACCGTGTGCGAACTGACCAAAGGCGACTACTTTGGCGAGCGCTCGCTGCTCAATAATGATGTGCGTGCTGCTACAGTCATCGCTAAGACTGCCACGGAGCTCGTTAAAATCACGCGAAATGACTACAACTTGATGCTAAAGAACGACCAACTCGAGTTTCTTTCACGCATGCAAATTGCGAATGGTGTTGGTGTGCATCGCCCAGTGCAACGTACGCAGCGCGAATACGTGAAGGTGTTGTCCAAAAAAGTATACGCGCAATAAGACCGAGATTGACATGTTAAGCGAATACGTGCAGACACTGAAATTCTTCCGCAGTTTGCCAAAGTCCTTTGTGCGCGAACTTTGCGTCGTTGTTGACTTCCTCACGATACCTGTCGGAGCGTGTGTGTTTCGCGAGGGTGAAGTTGGCGACCAGTTTTACATCATTTTCAGCGGCTCGGTCGATGTCAACATCAGTTCCAAAGACTTTCGGGGTAATGTACAGCAAACTAAGCTCGTGAACTTGACGGAGGGCTCCCACTTCGGTGAATTGGCGCTCATGAAAGGGCGAGGCATTCGCAGCGCAACGGTGGTGACGCGCGAGGAATGTCAGCTGTTGGTGATCTGCGAGAAGGACTACAACGCCACCCTGCGTCGCATGCAGAAGAAGGACATGGCCAAGCGCGTGGGTGTGTTAGATCAAATCCCAATGTTCCAGACACCAGAGTGGACAGGTGAGTTGCTCAAAGAGCTTTCTTACGTGCTGTTGGAGCAGAAGTTGTCGACAGGTAGTGTGCTCTACCGCCAAGGCGAACGCGCATCACACGTCTACTTCGTTGTGCGCGGCGAGCTCGGCGTGGCCAAGGAGATTGTCGATCCACTGACAAATGTCAAGCACGAAGTTTTTGTGGAGCGCATCGGTCGCTTCCGGGTCGTTGGGGACGATGCGTACGTAGCTAACATGTTTGGATCCCAGAAAATGTGCTTGCTAAAGGTGGTCTGATTGTTGTGATCTTTGTCAAATGTGTTTTTCTAGTGCTGCTGGTGCAAATTTCAACGAGGTGATCCATCGAGAAGTCACTGTCAGCGCAAGCACCCCTGTCGAAGTACTGCTGCTTTCAAAGTATGACGTCTTCCACCGGCTGTCACGCTCGGCACGCGAAACTTTGCGTGCAGCAGCCCAGTCTCATTCGGAGACCATTGTATACTTGGACCGTTTTCACAAGACACAGAAATGGGAGGCATATAAGCAGAAGGTGCTCCGAGAGCACGTCAATCATGAGCGCATCGAGAAAATTTTACCTGCCGCCGCAACTGCGATGCGTAATGTTGGCAAAGGCTCGAATTCCAGCGCACCCGTGAAATCTTTACAGGTGCGCCATGCCACGACTTCAAAAGCCGAATCAAAAAGCAGTCCTGGTAAGGTTGAGCCTTCACGAGAACCGGACAAAACAACTGAGATATCAATTCTTCCTCCACTACCAGTTCCCCCACCTACTAAAGACGACAAGTCTTCTTGTACAACTAGCAAGGTTTTAGGGATCTCTGCGAAGCACGCTTTGGTACCTGCAAATGAGCTGTTGTTGCTGCCACAAGAAGCACAGGCCATGAAGAAGTGCTTTAATCCAGAGCAGACAATGGGTCACTACGTCGCATCGTTCAACGCTGATGCACCCCCTAGTTCAGGCCGACAGCGCCAGCTGGATGGTGTTTTAGCAGCCGAGGACCGCCGGCAAGCAGAAATCCTCAAGGAGGGGAACCCACTAGCATTTTTCGGCATCACCGTCGTCGAGAAACATCCTGGATCCTCATGGAACCGCACCGCAAAGACGACGGAGGGCTCCGAAGATCGTGATATCAATTGTGTAGACAGCGTTGTGAAATTCTCCGGAACCGCTTCTCCATCGCGTCAAGCATCTACAATTGTGCGAAGCTCAAGCAAAAGCTTGACAATTAATTCTCAAGCTTTGAGCCAGCTTCTTCAAGAGAACTTTATTTTCTCTCGCCCCATGGAGAGTAAATCGCACGGACATGACGCTAGGAGGTCAAGGTTACTGCAGCTAAAAGGCAATCAACGAGATGCAGTGCGAGGCATGTCATTCTCGCCTCCAAAGTCTCTTTCACCATCACGTGCCTATGCTGATCGGATACAGAGCGAACATGTTTACGAGGGGACTACATACTTTTCTGTATTCGGAGCACTAGCAACAATGAAGACTCGGGTGCCAAGAGATCACCAGCTTTCCAGATTGTCCAGTATGTTCAATCTATCGGTGCTGCTTACGACGCCGTCGAACGATTGCAAGAAGATACAAGTCTTGGCAGTGCCAAATACTTTATTTTGCAGCCAAAAGCATTCGCTCTGATGCCACGTCCCGAACGATCCAAAGCTGATGAGGATCGGCTTCAATTGGAGCAGATCAACGAAAACGTTTCCAGCAAAATGAGTGGCAGTAGTAACCAGAAAACGAAAGCACCAGCCAGCCCAGCCGTTGATGAATCAACCAGCTCACTGCCGTCTTTGGCAGGAGATTTGACCGTAAATTTTACGTCATTTCAAGAAGTGGTGATATCGCCTGTTACTAGTATGAAGAGCGACGGCGAGGTGAGAGCCGCTATGCCTGGGACTACCGCCGACACGACCGAAAAACCACAGTCCAGTCCAGTCCGCTCCACAAGCCAACAAATGGGTGAGATGCTGCGAAAGAGAACCTTTAAAGCAGTTGCTGGCAACGCTGTCAGCGCTCGCAGTACATTCGCCGTGGCAAGTGTGGTGCTCTCAAAACTCGAAGTGGCTCATTCACGGTACGAAGAGCCCTTTGTGAGTGTCCACGCTTTATTCCTCTCCGAAATGGAAGCTGTGACTTTCGCCATGAACCAGAAAATCTCTTACTCCCTTAAGAGTGCCATGCTGTGTGTTTTCCCGTCGGGAAGTGGCTCCGTCTCGAAAATGCTCATGACTGGTGCGTGCAAGTGGAGCCAAATAGGCGAGAAAAGCGTGCACCATCCTTCTCAGGCGCACCAGGGGCAATGTCGCCAACCCAGACTGCCAGTCGAAGATCTACAAAGCGTCTTCTGATAGTGCCAACATCTCCTAAACCAATCTGGCAGCAAAATCGTGATGAAGCTAAGCGACTGCATCAGTTCATCTGCGCACGCATGGGCGTGCCTGTGCAGGATAAAAGAAGGACCGTACAGAGGAGAGTGGCGGATTTACTCCCATGCCGCTTGTGTCTCTAGAGGACAAGCTTGACACGCTTCACGACTACCTCCAATCCACTGCGTCGTTAACATCACGACCAGGAGGTGTTGCAATGCTGAAGTACCGGCAAGTGAAAAGATTCGGCTCTATCATGCGCTCACGAATTGCTGGAGCGCTGCCTCGCAACAACAACAACAACAACAATAGTTTGGCCTCGCCATCGCCGCGCTCTTCCTTCTCAACCGTAGTAACAGGCTAATAGAACAAACATTCTGCTATGTTCAACATGGAAAAGGCAACAAAGTGTTCATCACTCCTGCTGAAATATAGAGTGGGGAATGTAAACTACCAGAACAACGAGAAGAATCCCTTACCAACACGTTAAATACAGTGAGATAAAGCGCACAATGGCTCCTAATGCGAAGATTGCGCGTCTGGTCCCGTGATGGTGAACGAGCTGCTCGCGGTTGTTGCAAGGAACTTTGAGAAATGTAGTCTGCATCATGCAGGTTTCGGTCATCACAGTTAAGAGAGCAGTCGCACGCGGCCCATTGAGGGCCGGCGTGCACTTGTCACTCCTGTTGTACTTGATGTTGAGTTTCGCATAGCTGTTGAGATAGCATCCGAACGAGGCAGCGAGTTCGAGGCAATGTACGACTCGGCCAGCGTCGTCTCTTCATCACAGCTGAAGGCGTAGCCGGTGTTGCGGCGGCTTGTTGTCGATCGGAGCATCTTGGCTGGGACGCGTTCCCATGAGGCTTCTTCACTGATAGACTCACTAAAGACACTTGCTGAGTAGCTCTCTGTGGTAGCCGAGTGTGCTACCGACGAGCTACCACCGCTGGACACGCTGCTCTTCTTAGGCTGTTCGTACAGTGTTGTGGGGAAACTGTGGTGGTGCGTGGCCTGCTGGGCCTTAATAATCTCAGCATCGGTGTGTCCAAAGTCACTCAGATAGCCGGTGGTGTGGACATCGTCCAGCGACATGGAAAGTGTCTGCTCTTCCACGTGGTTGATGGTCAGGCGACGCTGGTACCGGCGTTGCGACGACGGACCCATGGACTCCTGCAGTAATTGTGCCAGATCTGGGTGGAATGTCCGCTGGTAGAGATTGTAGGCAACGTGGCGCCCCAGTGCGAGAGAGCAGCCCATGATCAAGACCAGGATGTAGCCCCATGACTTGGCTGTAGGAGCAAACGCGCCGAATTCGTCGTAGCCAACCTTGAACGTCGCAAAGTATGGCAACTCGGTTCCGATTGCTGCAAAGACAAACCAAGACCCAACGCTGCCTGCCCATAACGACACCGACAAAATAGACCATGTCTCGGCAATCATCCAGATCTTGAGATTCACGATCAGCACGGTCAGTGAAAATGCCACCATACCGAACTCTACGCGAGACTCGCTTCCCGCTGCCTTTTCTGATGCGTTAAACCCGTACGACATCACCGAGAAGATAATCAGCGATTCATAGACTGCTGCAGCGATCCAGCGTGCGAACGTGTACATATTGAAGAAAAATCGGTCCGGACCACGGCGATACAAGTCCGGGTACTCGAGGCTGAAGGGGCTGGTAAATCCTTGTCCATAACACCAACGATTATGATGGGGAGGCCCGTAAATGCCACATTGTACAGCTGAACACCGATTTCCCAGTACATCTTCGAGCCAGATGCGCCGGAGAGATAGCCGTACCAATACTGCGCAAGCACAAGCGTGATGTTCTTGTAAAACATATACAGAACCAGCTTGGAAATGCGGATGTAGTTCCACCGTCCGTGGACAAGTAGCAACCGCTCAAGGAACCGGAACTGCGCAATGGCGTAGTCGCTCGAGTTGACAGCCTGCATACCTTCCTGTCCGGAAATACCAACGCCAACGTGGGCAGCCTGGATCATGGCAACATCGTTGGCGCCATCGCCGATCGCCAGAGTCCGCACTGTTGTGATATTGTCCCGGACCAGCTTCACCATCTCAGCCTTCTGCGCAGGCGACACACGGTTGCAAATCACCGCGCGACACAACTTAGCAAATGCTAACAAATGTGGTGCTGTACCAGGTTGGAGGGCCATCTCTAGAGCCTCACCATCGATGATAAGGGAGATCTCCTTATCGGATCCGCCAGCCATACCCTTCGAGCTGTCCATAAATTCCCGAGCCGAAGCGTTTAGCTTAGCGCGGATGGCCGCTTCATTCGGGCACGTAGTGACGTTGACGATAACCTGCTGGATCGAGTTGTCAAGCAACGAGCACGCATAGGCGATGTTGATCGCAGTCTCTTCCTTGTCGCCGGTGAGCATCCACACCTTGATTCCAGCTCGCGTCAGGTTTGCCAGACACTGTGGAACGCCGTCCTGCAATTTGTCTTCAATAGCTGTCGCTCCAATTAACTCGAGACCCTCTTCGATTTCCTCCATCAGATCATCGATAGCATTCGGCTTGCCGTCTTTCCGTCGGTCGAGCTCTGCCACATTACCCTGAGCCTCGTCGAATCGCATTTTCCACTGGTGGAACCAACGCTCATCCAGCGTCTTCATCGCAAGCGCTAGTGTTCGCAAACCGTCATCAGCATACTTTTCCATGTGGTCACGAGTGGTGTTTTTCAGCTTCATCATCGCCGGATCATCTTTCAGGCGCTGGTAGATCATCATATCTGCACCCTTCGTGTAGAGCAGCAGCTCTCCAGTCGGCTTGCGCACCACAACAGACATGCGCTTTCTCGTACTGTTAAATTCGAGAACATCGAGAATCTCGTAGTTCACGCGCTGCCCTAAGACTTCCACAACGGCATTGCCCACACTACGGCTCTCAAACTTGAACCCTGCAAACGCTGCGCCTGCCACGAGAGCTTGCTCGTCGGGGGACGACGCAGAGAGACGAACTTCACCAGATTCAAGTTTCTCCGGGATCACTGTGTGGCACACGGCGAGGTGCTCAAAGAACTGCATGATGTTCCCCTTCTGCTCCTCACCGGCACTACCCTTCATTGCATCAAATAGAGACTTGTCCACAAAGTTCACAAATGGGATGCTCTTAATGCTCGGGTCCAGCTTCGGCTCAGGCGGAATCGGCTTTCCAGCACGAACCAGCGCCGCGCGACCAATCTCCGTGATTCCTGATCCGTACGAGGTTCCGTTGATAGAGCACTTGCGGAACTCCATGACATTGCATGTCAGTGTTCCTGTCTTGTCACTAAAGACGTAAGAGATCTGGCCCAGCTCTTCGTTAAGCTCCATTGTTCGCACGATTGCAGGAGTGTCCGTCTCGGCATGGTACATCTCGAGGTCCCATGACATGAATCGCGACTGCAGGAATTTGACACTTGTCATGGACACGTACAGCGAGATAGGAATCACCTGGTAGAGCAGCAAGAAGTAGTAAAACATCATCTGGATGAACGCCACAGGTCGTGAGCGGGTCCTCTCCGATTCGGTAAGCTGAATGTACCACGTGTTCCTGACAATGTCGTACTGCCACGTGATGTAGCACGTTGCGGCAAGGGCGCAGGCTACGAACAGTCCGATGCACAGAATGACGATCATGCGGTTGATGTTCAGCATGAGGTCGCTCCACTTGGACGGCGCCGAGCTGGAGCTCTGCATAATCTTCGTGTCGTTACCTGTGTTGAGCACAAGTCCAAACACCCAGTCTGTGTTGCGCAGATTGCAGCCGCGAAGCAGCACGTTCTTGACCGACAGCGGCATTACCTCCACGCCGCAGCCGTCGCCCACGGTGACCTCCACTTTACCTGCAAACTTGTTAATGTGTGGGTTCGGTTGCTCGCACTTGACCACGCCTCTCAGCAGTGCCAGCTCCGCCGCGTTCGCCAGCGAGCCCATCGTCGCCGCCACTGCCTGCCTTAGTTTGAGGTTGGTTTCTCCATCCAAACTCTTGGTCTCGACGTAGCAGATTCCACTGGGTGGTTCGCCCACGGGCTCGGCCACCGCGAGCACGAGCACGTCGGCCGGGATCACCTCTCTGTTCCTGATCTGCAAGAAGTCTCCGACCTTGATGTCCGCCCACTTGCTGTCCACAATCTCTTCTCCGTGCACCACATGGCAGGTGGCCGAGTTGGCCTCATTGTCCGACTTGTGGCGTCGCAAGTCCTCCATGACTGCAAACACGGCGTCGATGGAGATCACGAAGAGCAGCACGGGCGCGTTGGTCGGGTAGCCGTACGTGTTGCTGATGCTCGGGATGCTCTGCAGCACGCAGACCATGAGGAAGAAGAAGTTGGCCACTTTGGTGAAGCTCTCCTTTAAGAACTTGGGCAGGAACGTCACGGTCGAGTACTTGGACGTCACCACGACGTTCGAGCACTTGTCAAAAGGTGCGTTCCCTGGCGCGTAGTTGAAGTAAACCTCCCGAAGCTGCTGCTGTTGGCTGTCCATTGCTCGTGCATTGCTGGAGGTACTTGACGCCGGCGTCTGCTGAGCTGTGAAAGCCACGAGCTCGTCCTCGTCCAGGATCTCCTCGGCCTGCTGCTTGGTGCGGCGGCTCTTGCGCGCCATGCGAGGCGACTGCAACAACGCAGGACTACCCAGTGTGGCGTAACCGCTGGTGCTCGACCCGAGCACGTTGTCGCTCTGTTCGGACGAGACGGAGGCCTCTCGGTCTCTCGCGGGGGCCACGCTGGCGCATAGAGCCACTTCGTCCTCCACGCGCGGGCCGCGGAAGACGCGGGATTTGGTCCGCTTGGCCATGGAGAGGAGCTCGCCTGTGCGTACACTAGTGCTGCACTGTGCGGACAAGTCACTGATGAGCTATTGACGGGCGGAATGGCAACTGACTACAGGACCAGAGCGTCGGGGCAGTGCAAGTGGAGACTTGGAATAGAACCCGAACCCCTGATCGGAGCCGTTGACCTCGTCTATACCCGGTGGCACCGTTTAAAATAGCCAATGGGGAGGAGAGAGCGGGGCCGAGAGGGTCACAGATCCGAAATAGTGGCGAGGGAGAGCCAGAGAGAGTGGGACTGGGATCGCGCGCCCCGGCTGTGAACAGACGCGCCATTCGACATGTGATTGTGGAGTGTTGAACAATTGGAGCTTGGCTTGGCTTGGCTTGGCCTGGCCCGCACGGCGGTAGACTGGGCGAGTATTTTTGCTCGAGTCGCTGCGCGATCGCACCACAACTCGCAGAGCCAAGAGTTGTTGGCGTTCGTGCGGGGCGATCGATGGGTCGTCAATTGCCGTGAAGATTGAGCCTGGTGCTCTACAGTCTAAAGACTAAAGACCGGCTGCTCATCGAATTCGCCAGTGCTTGCTCGCTCGCGTTCGCGTCGATTGTGGCGTCGTGGATTGCTGGGGAAGCGTGTCCGAGGCCGATTTGCGGTAAGTAAAGGGGCTGCTGACCCGCAAGGGTAGGGCTCACCTCATAAGACGCCGTTTTGGCAGCCAAGTCTGCCATGTGCAGGATACTTTTCGATGTTTCGGCGTCCTCCCTGAGAAAGCAGCGTGATTGCCACGTAGCGGTAATGGAGCTCAGTTGCAGACGGCGTTAGTGATTCTGGACCGATCCGTGTCGCCTCCGCATCTTTAGTGATAAGTGATGGCGACTTTGCAAGTCGTTTTTAGCAGCGCGCTTGTGAAGCTCGCAAAAAGATAACAACTGATCTCACAGCTAGATATGCATAGTGTAGTCGTGAAAGTGTCATTTCAGTCGCGAATCAATAGAGGCTGCCGTTCATGTTGTGCAACTCTTGGCCCGGAGTCGCAAAGATATTGTCAGCTTCGAGACTCGCCTGCTAGAGTGATCGATATACAGATTCACTTGAGATAGGCCGCGCAGGCAGACGAGTGCAGGTTGGCAGCAGGTCGCAGGCAAACTGATCTGCTCGGATTGTGCGCCCTCGGACGGTACACATGTGCGCCTTCAGCCTGGCATGTTCTTGTTGTCCTCGCCTCCAGAGAAGCCCGCTTTTCGTTTTAACGAGAGAGATCGGAGCAAGTATAAGTATTTTAATCTTTTTCCTACTAAAATATTTAAAAACATCAAGGCGTGTACGGTGAATGTCCCAGAACATGTACGAACATGGATGTCCGGACAGCTTTCACATCTAATCTAACTGGTACACTGTACCCCTTCGTCGCGAAACCTTCTTGTCATCAGTCCTCAACCTTCTTCCTGTCGACGTAACGTTAGAAGACGACGATGAGCGCGTGGGAGCAATGGGGCGGCAAGAAGCCGGCGGCGGGCGGACTGCCGAACTTCCAGAGCTTGTTGCGCAGCTCGCCGCTGTCCTCGGCGTCCACCGCCTCCACGGACAGCGAGGGCGGCGGCTTCTCGCTGCAGCGCGTGTGGGACTCGGCCCGAGACCTGACCAAAGTGGCGGCCAGCGGGCTGCAGACGGCGCCCGCCACGGGGCCGAAGGACGCGGCCGACGTTCTGGAGAGCGGCGAGACGCAGCAGGAGGTGGGCGAGGCCGCCGGTGCGCGCTGGCCGCTCTTCCGGAAGAACTCGAGCACGCAGGCGTCGCTGATTCCGACCATGAGCTGGTGGGCAATCAGTTTTGTGGTTTGAGGTGATTAGGAATGGAGTTGTGATTGAGGTTTTTGTTTGTGCTTTGTAGGAATACAAGGTTTAAGTACTTTGTGGCGATGGCCATGCTGGGCTTGCTGTTCTTCGGCATGGCGTCGATCTTCCTGCCGCTGGTACGGTTGAGATTTTACTACTCAAAAACATTCGAGGATATAGTGAAGGCAAATGATGCTGAAACTGGCTGGTTGTGTCTTGGTGTGGTAGATTATGGTGCGACCGAGCAAGTTCGCGCTGAGCTTCACACTGGGGAGCATGTGCTGCATGGGAGCATTCGCGATGCTCAAGGGCCCGGCGGCATATATTTCGGACCTGCTGCAGCCGAACCGGCTGCTGCTGACCACCGCGTACTTTGTGACGCTTGGGTGCACGCTGTATAGCTGCCTGATCCTCGGCAACTACGTGTTCGTGGTGCTGAGCTCCGTGATGCAGCTGATGACGCTGGGATCGTTCGCACTGTCAGCTTTTCCAGGAGGCAACTCGAGCTTGAAAGGTACGGCACAGCCAGCCCTGGAAGATTTGAGTTATGGTGCTTTGGTCGGATGATCACGATGTTCTAATGGATCTATTTGTTTGATTATTCCTACAGCATTCGGCACGTTGTTCTGGAAATCAGCACGCGGCATGCTCCAAGCGATCGCTCGCCTCTTTCGGTAGATCCATCGCGGCAGTTGACGGCGTGAAGGCATAGAATTGAAACCTCTACAAGTCAGACGCACCACAGGATAGTTCGCCACATACAGCCTGTCATCTGTCCGAACTTCACATGCATGCACCACCCCATGATAGCAGGCTCAATCCACAGTTGTTTTATTAGCACGACGTCTTGTTGGCATCTGTCCTCTTGTCGGCTTCATTCCATCTAAAACAAAAAGCCACGATCGCAGCATTGCAATGAACAACTTCGTTTTTAGTTTCCACCACTCCATCGATACTTTTTCCATCCTACGCACCACTCCATTAGTTGTAGGCTTCTTCTCGGGCATGTGGGTGTCCATGTACTGGATGCCAAAGCCCAGGACCATGCAGAGGGCGGAATATCCGGCACTGACCATCACCAAGTAGCGAAATCCAAGCACCAAAATCAGGCAACCGTGAGCCGAGCCACATTTTCGCCACAACACCGAAACTGCAGCAAATGCAAAACACACGAACCTCTCGCGAGCCGTGATGTTCTTGAGCGCCGAATACATGGTGCAGCTACTAGATAGTTACGAAGTCTACTTGAGCTATTATCACTTGCTGGACGTCCGCGCTCTCCGGAAGCTTTCCTAATGAACAATTCCTCGCAGAGTAGGGTGTGAGTGAGTAGGGACATGAAGGCATTGGTGCTGCAGCGTGCTGCGAAAAAACAAGACGACGTCCTGCCGTGAAGGACGTCGCCGTCAAAGCGAGGCCCAAAGCCACAATGGCCTCAGCGCTGACACCGTCCCTGA